>ML786886.1:68619-155430 GCA_009831015.1 Picea engelmannii | reverse complement strand
CGCGCCCAGTGAGAAGTTAGGGCGCGGGTTGTTTGTTTTAAGTGGTTTTTTGAGGAAATACTCAGCATGGCTTTGGCTAGGAAGAGGCATGAGTTGGCCTGATGCCAGGTAAACTTGTATGGTGCATTTTAGGGTTATAACAGGGGGTCTGATTCTTTGATCATCAGCTGCATTCTTGTCTCTCTGAAGGATCTGGACTTGTTGATTGTTCCTTCTATAAGGGAAAGCATTTGGATTTCTAGGGACAAAATCATTTGTCTCTTTTGTCCTTGCTGGTTGTTGATTCTGAATCTTCAATTTTGACATTTCAGATGTCAAGTTGTCCAACATCTTCGCCATCTTTTCCATTTTTCTATTAGAATAAGAAGGGGGCTAAACATAAAACTTCTTTCTCTCAACTTTTCCTTTGAGTTTCTGAGATGCCATAATATTTTATTTGACTTCGAGAGAAGCATATTTCATTAAAGCAAGTGTGTTTGATCTTCTTTCTCTAAGGATTAAACAAAAGTCTGGATCAAAAAAAGAAAAAAATGTGATCTTTACTGATGCATCACTTGGCTTGATCTCTACAGGGATCTTGCCAAACATTCTATTAAATCTTTTGATGAAGTCTAAGACCGACTCCCCATCTTCTCTTCTTAAGTTTTCGAATTCAGAAATGTAATATAGAAGATCTCTTCTTTCTCCCCAGTGTTTTCAGAACACCTCATCTAGTTGCTCAATACCTGTCACTGAATTTTCCGGTATCTCTTTGAACCACTTCCGGTCTTGGCCATCCAAACTCTGCACAAAAACTCTGGTCCACACATCTTCTTCTGAAATGTTAATATTTTCAGCATAAGCATAAAAAGCTTTTATATGTTTTTCGACAGTATAATCCCCAGCTCCGGTAAACTTTGGCATATATTTCTGATAATATCCGGTTGGCATGGTAGATAAGGGATTGGGAAAGACAAATGGAGAATACCTATTTTCTAATATTTGTTCCATCTTGGTTAAAGGGACAACCATGGAAATCTTGGGGGTTGATACAGAGGACGATTTTTCAGGAGATGAAGGTTGAGATGGGATAGCTGAGTTTAAACAAAATGATTGTCTCACTTCACTTTGAGGAAAATTTTCAAAAATGGGTGGAAAATAAGAGGCCTTGTAAAACTTACCAAGCAATAAAGTTAAGCTTTCTTCTCCCTTAGAGGATAGATCATGTAAAATATATTTGAGAACAGGCAGATTAGTATGAGTATAGAAAACAACCTCTATAGGCTTTGTGGGTGAGGAATTCAAAGAAGAAGAAGAAGAGGTTTCTTTTTGCTGAGGGGACCCTGTAATTACCTCTTTAAGGTTGGATGTAATATCATGCTCAAAAACAAAGTCTGTAACATTAGAGGAAACTAAAGGCTCCTCAACCTTCAATCTTTTGGATACAATTTCAATATGAGTTTCAATAGCAGAGGATTCAACTAGAGGTCTTTCAGATATGAAAGAAGAAGTGTCAATTTGAATACCTGGATTCGATGTCTTTGTAGATCCAGAAGCTTGTCTTTGTAAAGCCTTTCCCCTACTAATGATCTTCTCAGGGTCTGGAACAAGTGTTGTCAGTGGGCCTTCTTGGTTTGCCCTGGTGTGAGCGCTTTTCAGAGCCACTTCGTTTCAATGGAGTCGCCAGATAGATGATTACAGCCCAAATGATGTCCAAGATTTGTCTATCATCAAAGCTGGATCTATGTCATCTCCCAAGGAAGTTGAGCTTCAATCTCTTCTCCCCGGCAACAACGCCAATTTGTTATCACTCCAGGAAACTCTCCTAGGCTGCAAGTCAGATATGCCTAGTAACTTAATCTTTCTGAAAACTATTTTCTCAATAATAGGAGTGGGATTGGATTAAGATGAATTTCTTAATCTCTTGATTGTTTCTTCAGGAGAGTTTAACTATATTCATGCAATACAAGGCCTTCAAGAGCTATTTATCATATAGATTTGTATAATCAGTGGATAAGAAAACCAATCAGTTAACCAAAACATACATAAACCATATATATGATGGGTCAAAAAACTAGACAAAGATGCTTATGATTCTTGCTTAACAGTCAAAAGTAAGATGACAGTTACCATAGGACCATTAAACAAAGACAAAAGAATGAATTATACTCATATGTATAGAAAAAGATGAAGGAGGGTCTGACAATAACAAATGAAAGAAGCTTGCAGGTTGATATATTAAAGAAAATTTCTTTCATAGAAAACAGTAGAATATAGAACTCAAAATTGAACACCGTGTTCATCTTCTATTTTCAGCTTTATAGCTTTTACAACACAGTATCTAGATCTTGAATTAATGGATCAGATATGCCTAAAATAGAAAGTCAAAACTAACTTGCAAAATATAAGGAATGATCCTTAAAATGAGGTAAATCCCACATTCCATGGTCTTCAGATATTGTAGAGTCCTTGTGCAGTGAATAATAGCCTTCCAAGGTTGATTGATGACTCTTCCAAGAGATAAAATTCGAATTTGCTGAGATGTGCAAAAAATCCTAATTTGTTGCCACCAAAATAGGTGCCAAAACCAACTTGGCTACCTTTTCTAATCCTTATGCACCAAAAATGGATCTTGAAACTGAATATATAATTCATCATATATCCATCACGAGTGTTTTCAAATGATTTGGATTAGAAAAACATCGATCTGTGCAAAATTTAGCTTTCTCTATCCAGTTACAGGTTTCGGTGGTTAACACAAAGGAATTCTGGGTGTATTAACGACCGAAATCTCTGCTTTCGGTGGTTAATGAACAGTCATCCTATTCGGCTAAACCACCGAAAACTTATCTTTGTCCAAAACTTCAAAATTTGCAAAAATGATTACCTTGATGCTTTGCTGAGTATTCAAGGTCTTTTTGATGATGCAACTCTTCCTCATGTAGATCTGCGAACTTCAACTTGCTGTGTGGAAGACTGTGGTATATCTACCATTGTTGTAGCTAAATTGGCTAGAGTTTCCAAATCTATTTGATCTCGTGTTGAAGGTTGAGATTATTTTAACTTCAGCCTCAGAAGTCTAAGCTACCTGTACAGCTTCATGTTCTCCCTTATCAACACCCTATTCCTGTCCTTGATTTTATCATTCTTTTCCTTGAGACTTTGGTTCATGTTAAAAAGTTCTGCATTTCTTTCAGTCAAGTCTGTATTTTCCTTTTTAATAACTCTTTCTAAGACTTCCATCTCATAGATTTGTTTCAGAAGTTTATTGATTTTCTGAGCCTTGGATGCTTTAGGCTTGCTTGAAGAAGCTTTTGCTAATGGTTGACTGTGTTCATCTGGAGGAGTTGGTAAGGGCAAGTTGGGATAATCTTCTGCAACTTGCTCAACCTATTCATCACCTTGTGTCTCTGCTAACTCCTATTTTGACTCTGAGTCACTGTATGGTAAATTCAAAGGGTTATATCCTTCAACAAGGTCCTTGGTCTGCTCACCCTCTTTACCAAATTGTAATTTTCTTTTGGTTCTTTTTATTTTAGCAGAGGATGATTCTGTCGACTCTCTTGGTGGTGAGATAGCCTTCCTTTTTCTTAGACTGCTCTTAGGGGTGATAGACTTCTTAGCAATGGACTTCTTTCCCTTTTCATCCTGTTGAAAATTGGTTTGGAACTCATTCCAAAATAGGAAGTAATTCCAGTCCACTTGTTTCTTCTTCAATGACTCTTTAATAATAAGTGTAATCAAACCTTGGTGTGACAATCTGCTGGCCACTTTGGTAGGCTTCACCTTGACTTGTCTGGCCATTTTTGTGAGATCTTTGTGCAGGTAGAAAGGAAAATTGATGGGAGACCTTCCTGTAAAATGGTTCAATATCTTGAAGTGATAAAACATGACTCTGTTGTATCTACCTTCACAGGTGATATAGACAAATATTGCCTTCAGGAGAGATTGCCACTTAGGTTCCAGATAAGACATTGGTATGTCTTTTTTCCATATAAGATCCTTGTGCAGAGGCTGTAGGTAGGATCTAAATTCAATGTTTGAAGGCACAGTTGATTTGAACCAACAGTCCCATGTTCTAGGGAGACCAGTGAACTCAGCTATGGCTACCTCATCAACCACAAACTCCTCTTTCCCCACTATTGCTGCTCTTCCATCATACAAGATAGCAAAGGTTTCAGACACCTATTGGTGGAAATATGCCAGTTTTTCACAATATGCATATACTCCTTCTTGCTTAAAGAACTTGGCCACCTTAGGGTGAGCCTCAAGGTACCAAACTCCATCCAATTCAGCCCTTAGAACTGGCCCTTCTTTCGGCATTTAGTAATTACTAACCTGTACCTGTGATTTAGGAAAATCTTCGTGCCAGGGAGACAAAGACTCTATAATTTAGGGTGATAGGGAGTGTGACTTAGAGTAAAAAAATGAGACAGGGTGACTCAGATTTCTGATTACATAGCTCAACCATTAACCAAATCTAAACAACAAACTGACTGAATACAAGCCGGAAATTTTGAGTTTAGGTGAGATATAGAATTAAATTGAAACAATATGGAATTCAAACTACCTGATAGCTTGACTTGGCTTGATTGGTATGACAATTGGCTCGATAACCATCTGCTGAACTCGAACTCCACTTGGGAATCACCACAAAAAATGGGATTATGGCCTCTGAGTATGCATTTACTTGATGAAATCACGGGCTCAAGACTGTCACGGTGACTCTCTGATTCAAATTGGTAATAAATGGAATCAAAATAGAGATTAATCGGGGTCATAATGGATCTGTGTCCTTGTGACTAGAGATAATGAGGGGCTATGTGACTAATCACTTCTATTAGTCAGGAATCACACATGATTTTCTGTGTTTCTGTCGAGCCTTAATTCTCAAATGACCAATGTAGTTAAAAGGACAACAGGGTATCAATCTTTGGATAGATGCAATAATAACATGCATACCTCACCACCTCCATGGAATTTTGGCTGTTATGTCTTCATGATTACGCCAATTGACAGATAGCTCATGCGAAAGCATGGGCTTTTCATTTTTCCCGTGGAAATCTTTTCGGTGGTTAACTAGGTTTTTGCTTTTCCCCCTTAACTACCGAGAACGAAGGCTTTCGGTGGTTAATGAGCGCTTTTCAGGATCGCCTAAACCAACGAAACCTGAGATTGTTTCTTTTGCTTGACAAAACCAAATCAAAAGTTCTTTCCAAGTTTATTTACAGAAAATAGACTCTCTAACATACCTAAAAAAATTTAGAAATAAAAATTTTGGACCACAATCTATCACCTAAAAAGCAAAATCTCCATCGATTTATTTGAGGAGATAACACATTGATAAGAAAACAATTT
This sequence comes from Picea engelmannii, assembly GCA_009831015.1. Lineage (NCBI taxonomy): Eukaryota > Viridiplantae > Streptophyta > Pinopsida > Pinales > Pinaceae > Picea > Picea engelmannii. The sequence goes on along the minus strand of ML786886.1, from coordinate 150,093 downwards.
GACATTCCAAGTAACGAGCCAGACTCTCTAAATAGAAACCTGTGAGACGAGGCAATGCCTTGTCAGTCTTCACATGAGCAACAAGATGTTGGTTTCGAGTTGAATGAACCCCCTATGCATGAATTAGATGTTGGCCATAATGCCACTGTGAAACCCGATATCAAAATATCTTGCAATCAGACGAAACAAAATCACATGGCTCTAGGGTTTTAGAACAAAAGAGTTGGTCGCTTTTTTTCGAGAAAATTGAGGAATCGAACTAAACCTCATTTGAGCTTGATCGACCCGATCGAGGTCAATGAGGTCTTGGATCTCGAAATTGAAGATTTCCTGGATGTGGAAGACTCGGATTGTCAAGGGTTTGATCCTGTTGAACCCTATCATTTTGTTACGAATCTGCCACCATGTCTCAAGGATGAGAAGGGGTTCTCTGGGATTGGGTTTGGTCAAGGGAAAATGGCAGGTAAAGTTGATATGGCCATGCATGACCGCACACTTCACTAACAGGTCGTTCGTTTAGTACAGTGTGAGGTTTGTCTACATTGGATTGAACGATACTAAACTGACATCCCCATCCTCCAAGCTTGGATTAAAACACTCACGACTCAACGTGAATCACTAGAATAGGAAAATCGAGACCTCAGAGTAAATGCAGAGAGGAAAGTTAAGCGCCTTAAAATGACAGGGAAAATAATAATAAAAAACGCAAACAGAGTTAAAGCGATGATCAATTCCGAGCTACCATGATCCATATTTGGTCATTTGTTGAAATGGTAAAACAAATTTTTTTCTTATTACTTTCATTTTATCTATTTTGAATCGAATCAATTTGAAATTAGATTTAGTTTGCTAAGATAAGACTGGCTACAAAATCTTTCGATTATGTAGCCAAGTCATTTTAAAATAAAAAATTAGTAATCAGTTGTTAATAATTTATCTAACTTATTATTGTTTCGTTTTCAGGATATGGTAGATATTTATGTTGATCATCTGAGGGGAAACATGTTCTATTTTGCATTTAGATGATTAGTGTTTCTTTTCTATTTATTTTGTAAAAAAAACTTTTATTTTTTAAAAGAGCCAACTCAATTATGAGTGACTATAGGCCCTCTATTTTTGTAATATTTTGATCTCATGAGATCCTATCCTATCCCAGGAGATAGGAAGATGAGGTTTCAAAACACTTTAAATACTCTTCCTTTTGTAAGTGAAGGCATCTTAGCCTGGAACCAATGATGGGCGAATGATTCTAAGAGCTTAATGGAACAACTTATAGCATTTCGTCTTTAGACCATTGTGAATGTTGTTTCATTGATGTTTTGTTTCTCTTATCTAAGGATATTAATGTGTTGTATAGCTTTAGTCTCAATGACATGTTATGTTCTATGATATTCATGCTATAGATTTTGTTCATGATTTGTTGTTCTATATGTTGTGACTGTGATCATCATAACAATTTTAAGGTCAATATTTTTCTTTGATATTAATTGATAGATAAAAATGAATGTTTTACATAAGGATTTCTCTGACTATAATCATTTGTAATTTTAAGATCACTGGATTATATGTGTTCACTATTCTATTCTTGAATCCTGGTTGCCTACATTCTTTGAATTTATTCAGAATTTTTTTTAGTATAAGCCTACTACAAATTTCTTTCATAGGTGGGGTAGCTGGATGCTCTTTGTTCGTACATAAGCACACACACATTTAACAAACTAATAACAAGTTAGATTCACCTTCTTCTAATTTCTGTTATTTTATGTATTAGTGAAATAGGAAAGTTTTAGATTGGCTTTGACCATCTGTACATCTTTGTTTCATAACTTAGTTATTTCAAGTTCTATTAGATTTATAATTAGAAAACAAAAAATACAAGAATGTGCTTTCTTTATCTTCGTCTGAAAATAATTACTTTTACATTGATTTTGCAAATCTTTCATTAAAACTTCGAACCTGTAAATTCTGTGTATAAGATATATATTCATGTTTTTATTTTCTATTTACTACGTTTGTAAATAATTAGATTAGAGTTCATAGGTTATTATAGTTTTAGTATTAGTTAGTTTATATCTTTATTTTAGGACCCTATATTGGCCAACAGAGCCATTAAACCTGTCAGAATAGGTTACACCAAACGGCTTGGGTTATTTAGAGAATCCTAGACTAGACCCATTCTTCCAGTTGACGGCATGTCAAATTTTCCCATCAACAAATCCTTACTAAGGGCTTGCCTTGCCTCTTGAAGGTGACCTTGTCATAATTTATTGCATTGCGATGTACCTCCTCTTCCTCCTAGACATTTTTTGTGTATTCCCAAGGGAATCCTACCTTATTGAAATGTTATTTTACGAATCCCTTTGGTTCGTATATCTTGAACCTCTCCTCTCCAAAATGGTACAAGTGCAAGGTGTTTAATTCTTCTTTTTATTTATTGGTGTTTGAAAATGAGTGGAGCCCAACATACAGTGGGAGTGGTGGCCATATTTCCTTATTTCCTCGATATAACATTCCTACAAATCCATGTATCATTGTTTGATATGCCATATCTTGGATTACTATTTTGTTTGGTACAAACTGAGGGAGGACATGTCAAAATTTTGTGGCATCGTACACCCTGATATAAGAACCACACTCCATAAGGTACCAATCTCCAATCCTTTTTATGATGACTATCACTTTATCGGTCATACATGGGGCTAGTGTGAAAAATATAAACTAGTACGGATGAGCCAAAAAGTGTTAAAATATTTTCTGATATTGTGTTCTGTATTTGTGCTCCCAGAGCACTTTGAAATATATGTGAATTGATTCATCTGATGGTTTACATTTCCACCCCATATTTGGGTATTGGTGGTAAATTCACATGATGTCCAAGAGGTAGAAAGACATGTGTAAACTCAAGAAAGTTCTTGGATGAGCTTCTACAATTGCAGTGATGGTGTCTATCAAGCTGGCCGACAGGATGTCATCCCAGTTGAACGGAAATCCTTTGTCTGTGCACTAATAAATTAGTGGCATGTATGAAAGAGAGAATTGGGAGGCATATTGTTCCCCATATAGCCTGAATAGCATAGCTACCATGTACTGATAAGGCCTCCTTAGTGTTGTCGTAGGGTACCCTTCCCTGGGTCTAAGTTTGAATTTATTGTCTAGCTTATACGACCTTGGGAACAACTCTTTGGTTGTGTGTTCAAACTCATCAAGAATCTTGTTGTCCAACTTCTTAGTCCCCTTCTCGAGGTTATATTATTTTTCTAAGTATTCAAGCTAAAACGATGCTATGGGTTCCTTTCTAGAGTTACAGACATATATGTTCCTCAAATCTATGTTCTTCAGAATCCAAGTGATGGCATCAATGCAAGGGAACACAACAATGTGGGATGCTAATCTAAATATCACAGATCTTCTAATGTTCTTGAATATATTTAATTCATATTGGTCCTTTATTTCAATGGATAATTTCTGTTTTTTGAACATATGGTACATGTCTCCCCATCTGAGTGCATCCCCTTCCTTTTCTAGGATCCTAGCAATGTCATCATACATGGCCCCAGGGGTGTCGAGTTCATCTTTCATATGTTGTGTTGTTCCTGTGATTAAAATTAAGGTTCAAAAAGTGATTGTTGCACCTCTTTCATCACCTTAGTGAGAAAAATAGAGGTGCTTGCAAGATTAGTTGGGTTTTCTAAGCAAGACAACTGTAAGGAAAAGGGTTAGACAAAGAAATATAGAAGAACAACTAAGAAATAAACTAAGAAATAAAACAACAACTAAATTAATGAACATAGGGACATAAGGACAAAAGAAACAATGAGACCCATGTCACCAATGATAAGTCTAATATTAGTGAAAGAAAACACCGAGAATAAAGAGGACTATGAGTCCCTTCTTCCTCCAAGGGAGGGCTCTTGGACTCCCACAAATAAGCTCTTCTTACAACTTTGAAAATGAAAATGAAAATGGTGAATGAATTCTTTGCTAATCCACTCAAGGGGTGAGTTGGATTGCCCAATGAAATGATGCAAGTATACTCTTGGTAAGGATAGAGGATCCCTCAAGAGAATAATGGCAGCATAAATTTGCTATGAATTCCTTGCAAAATGAAGTGTATCCATGGCCTTTTTATAGCATTCCTTTGAGGTATTGTCCAACTACTTTGTAGTGTGTAAAGAGGCTAATTAGGACATTTCTAGGTCTTTGACCAGCCACCCAGTCGAATCCAGTCCAGATTTGAGTGTCAAATCAACTTGGAAGATGAACCAGAAGTGGGTGGGAGGCCGACCACTCTCATAAATGCGCCATTTCTCAGGTGCGTGGATTTTTGCGACAACAGTCGTGCATCATGCGCATGTGCATGAATCTTGCATTTTTGTTTTGCGCATGTGCGCACGCGCCCTATGTCTTCATAGCGCCCTTTAATTTTTGCACTAGTTGTATAGTTTTTTACCCTTTGGGAATGATTTTGTGTTAATTCGGGTCCATGGGTGACCTCATAACTATTTGATGATGCTAAATTCTTGTAACCATTTGCAGATGAAATTTCAGTGATAATAGATGCCCCCTGATGGATGAGGTTAGGAGCATACGTATAGCCGAAATCCATCAATGTTTCTTCTACTGAGAGTGTTGCTGTAAGAGAGAGAGATAGTGGGATTGTCCAAAGCTACCCGTTGGAGGGAGAAAGGAACCTGTAGAACTTGACCTTCCATAAGGTGTGTATAAATAAACTGTGTACAAACGAGGCGGGCATGCCCCATGTTTGTGTCATGTAACTGAAAAAAGAAATGAAGTGTTGATGTAGACAATTGTATTGCCCTCAGGGGCAGTCGTGATAAAGGAAGAAGACAATTATACAGAGGAGCATACTTTGAACAGTAGGCAGTGATATCTATAAGAAACATCATAGATCTTGTAGGCATTGATAGCCCAGCCAAGTTCAAAGGCCTTTGGTGAATATAAGAAATAACTGCAATAGTCACAAAGTAAGAGCCACCGTAACATGAGAAAGTGTTGAAGTTGAATGTTACGGGGGTCAACGATAGTAGGGAGAAGTTGTGGTTCTCTTTGTGTCTTCTGAGATCTCTCATTGGATAAGTAATGAGAATCAAGATACCGTCTCCCTTTTGGCAAACTGTGTTGATGTTGACAAAAGGGGGACGCGACTCCCAGAAGAAAAGGGCTTCGTGAAATCTATGAGGTGAAGTTAGGAATTGGAGGAGGTACATGGTCGAAGTCAAGATGTATGGAGACTCAAGACTACCCTTGGTTGGGGGTATATGTGAAGTATAAGTGGCCGCAACCGTTCAACTAAGTCGAGTGTCAGGGGGACAACAAGACGTGGGATAAGTTGTGCCAGAGGCAGGACAAAGTGAACAAACTCAGAGGGTAGAGGTAAGTGACCTGTGGGATACTCAGAGGATATGGACAATGTCAAATAAGGGTATATGATAAGGATTGCCCCAACCAAGGGCGACATGGGTTGCGCTTACCAAAAAAGGGAAGAAGGTCGCTAAAGGTGATGACAAAAAAGGGTAATGTAAATGCTGGAAACAAAAGGCATTTGCACAATAAATACGTAATATGGGATGAGCGTACAAATACAGAAATGGGTGCCCCAATGTAATATGGTTGGCCTGGGTAGGGCACAATTTTCTTGGAGAACTGGTGGAGGGTGGGGGCCCCATGTGTGGGTTTCTGTATGAGGTAGGTGAAATGAAGGGAAATTTGTAGATGGGCAAACTGAGTGTGGATGAAATGGAGGGTTCATGATACTGCGGAGGTGTAGTAAAAAATAGAACCTTAAAGAGAGAATCTAGGACTCCGGTGGGAGAGCTAGAAAAATGAGGAGAATGAGTATGTGGCTGATTCGCGACATAATGTAAGACTATCGGGACTCCCATCCCTAAAGGGTTGAAAAAAAACATGAGTGTTAATGTGAAAAAGGGTGCTATGAATGGGACAACTCATGTGGGGGAGTGCACTACTGGGTGATAGTACCGAAGATGCAAATGGAGGTGTTGGTATTGCAGAGCCAGAAATGGGAATCCTAGATGAAAATGTCAGAGGGTGTGACTGGAGATGCAAGTGAGATTCAGAGGGAATGACTACATGTCAGTGCTAAGTATATACCTGAAGGGGTTGCGTTGATGTATCATGACCAAGTACCTACACACAGGAAAGCCAAAGACCCGACATGAACAATATCTGAAGAGAATCGAACATACGAGCATTGATTTGACAATTTTGAATGTGCGCATGCGTACCTGGTCGGGGTATGAAAAAATGGCGTCCCAAGGGCTCAAGATGAAAAGAGGCCCAGGGACTTTCATGATGTAGATGATGGGATGTTGATCCCATGGATGAAGACGGATCGGGGAATGGACACCCGGAGCTCCCGAAATGGTGAGTGGAAGTTTGGCGAAAAGGCCTATATATAGTTGTAGGGCCCACATTGCCACCTCATTTGTACTTGTTGCTATAGTGACTAGATGAGAAGTATTCAGAGGAGATTTGGAGATTCTGGGAGGATGAGGCATCCGATCGAGGACTAGTAAGCTTCAGGTTAGAAGTCTGATCATCCTGCATAGAAGTAGGGTTTCCATTTTTGGGCAGGGCCTATACGGAGGGTCGTACAGGGGGTTTTATGGGTGTGGGCCCCCATGCGTGTGGGCGATCCAGAAGTTTGCGCGCACAAGTGTGCGCCTTCCCACCAGATAGGCACGCATGGGGGCACCTGTAAGGGAAGCAAAGGCACGCATTATGTGTGCACTTGTTGGCTAAACAGTCGTGCTTGTGTGCGTGACTTGTATTGGACAGGCACGCTTTGATGCATGCATGTGTTTGTGATAGGGGTGCATGAAGGCACTCCTGTAGGATGGACAGGCATGCCTGAGTGCGCGCCTATGGAGTGGACAGGCATTCCTGTGGAGTGGATAGGTGCGCATACGTGTGCACCTATGGAGTGAACAGGCGCGCATGTGTGCGCACCTATGGGTTAAACAGCCGCACCTTGGAGGCAAGCTTAACGGGTGTAAAAATTATCTTTTTGATGTTGTTTATGGTCCATGTGGCTGACCTAGGACTGTATTATGTGGCTATAGGAAATATTTTTGCATGATGTCGGTTGGGTGGTGAGAGCAGGATTGGTCTCAGCTGAGAGATGCCATGGCGATTGAGGATCCGGGGGTTTGTACAACTTTTGGTAGCCTATGGGTTGCTGAAGTTTTTTGAGTGCCCGTTGATACGAGCGTAGGAGTATCTCCTATAGTTCCTTATCTAGATGTGGAGTCCAGACCAACATTATTTCATGGTGCGGGGAGAGCAGATTGCCTTCACTATGGTGGAGGACATATATTTTTTTGATTGGGCTCCTGTTTCGGGGAACGCCCCTACCGACAGAGCCGGTGTTACCAAGGGATGTAGCGCTAGTGACAGTGGGCTGGAGGTTCTGTTCGGGGGGAAAATTTATGTCGGGCACTTTTGTGAGCATTGGGGCGATGGATTCTCTAGCGCATCGTTGTATAGCGACGATGATTGTGAGATTGTATGGGTCCCTTGCGACGCAGCGGATCAGTGGGGGTAAACTATGTGAGATGGAGAGGGTACTAGCTGGTGAGAACTTTGCCTGGGGGCTTACGCTACATGCCAGGATGGTAGAGCAGCTAGACCATTGCCAGTCCACTGATATAGGATATTTTTCTTTTGGGTCCATCCTAGTGGCCTGGTTTTTGGAGAGGGTGCCTATGTTGCACCCCAGGATTTTATTGGGTGCTCTTGGGGTGCGAGATTCGTGACTGAAGTGGTGGTCAACTCTTTTGCTTCACCATGGTGGTGGCTAGGGTGGACACTTCTTCATAGCTGAGGTGGCACAGGTGTGGCGGTAGATGTCGCAGGTGATATTGTAGTTCCCCTATGCTAGTGTTGACTTCTGGGAGGATCCGGACATGGTGTTACCTCCAGGGGAGGTTTTTGACCATCGAGGTATGTTGATGAGTTATATATATATATGTTTTTTGAGATAGCATGACATGTGTATTTGGTATATATGTTAATACTATCTATTGTTTGTTTGTATGTGTAGATGTGGCGCCTCGCGGGGGTGAGGTTGAGTTGCTAAGGGCACCGAATCTCCAGGAGTTGGGGAGACAGCCGCGGGGAGGGCCGTGGCTAGGAGAGAGACGTTGGCATGAGGACGCTAAGGCGAGACCAGCTAATCCTGAGAGAGTAGTGAGGAAACGCCAGTTTGATGACCTAGGTGTCGAGCCATCACATGCTCCTCCAGCGGATGTCGGAGCAGATTTTGAAGACATACATCGTCGCCTGGAAGCGGTGCTATAGGGCATGCCTGAGGGCATGTGGTCATGTATCCAGTATGAGGGCATCCTGGAGTAGTGTGTGGGGATTCCGCCGCCGTGGCAGGCCGTGGTATGACGAGCAGCAGTAGCAAGTGCTGCTATGACCAGACGGTTACCTCCTGGTCAGGAGGGACTAGTAGTGGGTGGGGGACCATCGCCTGAGGGAGGGGAAGGAGGCGGTTCTCTAGAGGCACCTTGAGTGGTGCTCTATGTATTTTTTTATTTTTGTATATAGGTTGGTGAGCCCATTTTGTACTGAGGTGCTTCACTAGCCTGCGGATACTTGTATTTTTGTATGTAAACATTTGGATGGCACTGTGGACCAACTTATATATACATGAGTATACATTTTGAGATCTATGTGATGTTTACATGTTGGTTTAATGTTTGATGATGTCTAATCTATGTATATGTTGTGACAGGTTGTTGATATGTTTATGTATGTGTAGAGGTATCTTGATGTGATGTATGCCAGTCTAACACAATATTAGCTAAGTTATCTGTTATTTGATTCAATTGTCTTGGAATATGTGTAAATGTAATGGAATTAAAATGTCAAGATAAAAGTATAACCTGTAGGTATTTGCAAAAGAGGCAAGGATCGCATACGTAGTACACATTGTTGAGTTGGAGGACAACTAGTTGAGAGTCGAGGAAGACGCTAAGGTGACGAATACGATGATGCTGGGCATCAATGAGGAGGCCAATGACGATAATGTATTCAGCTTGGTTGTTGGTGGCTGAACCCAAACATATGCCGCTCGAATGGAGCATTTCATGTGAGGGGGTATAGAGAGCCCAAGCTGTCGAAGCGAGATTTTGTATCCAACGACTGGCATCGTTGGCGTAACCGATGTGGTAGGCCGGTGGAGGAAGCATTTGTCAATAGAAAAAATGATAGTTTAGACATGAGGGATGGAAAAAAAGATTAAAAATACTATAAAAGAAATAACCTAAAGTAGAAATGCTACATTTAGGCATAAAATTTCTTTAAGTATAACCCGTTGATGGGTTCTTTGAGAGAGAGGCCTTCAAGAGATGCCATGATGTATGCGCCTTTGGTGAGACAATGTTGGATAATGTATGGGCCATGCCATAGTGACTCAAATTTTCCATGGCCAAAGGTATCATGAGTGATATCATAAGCAAGGACGAGGTCGCCTTCGTGAAATGAGCGAAGGTTGACATGTTGATCAAAAGTGGCCTTTGATCATTTTTTAGCTGCCTCATTGTTCTGTAATGAAGATCGACGATCTTCATCCAGGGACTCTAAGGTTAGCAATTGCTAGTCCATTGGAGCAGTGTCGGGTAATAGCTCAATTGCGGTGCGTAAGGTGGGAATTTCACACTTGATGGGCAGAGTGGCCTCAACCCCATGGACTAGATGAAATGGTGTGAAACTAGTGGCTATTTTCATAGCCGTATGGTAAGCCCATAGCATGGAAAATAACATATGATGTCAATTGGTCTTATGTTTGTTAACCATGCACTGCAACATGGTCTTGAGGACCTTGTTAACTACTTTGACTTGTCGATTAGACTGAGGGTAATATGGTGAGGAAAACTCATGGGAGAATCCCAACTGAGATGAGAGTTCGACAAAAATCTCATTCTCAAAACGTTTCCCGTGATCATAAACTAGTTGGAGTGGTACACTAAAGCGGGATATGACGTGATTAAAGAAAAAATGCATTGCAGTGTCAGAAGTGTTGTTGAAGGTGGGCAGGGCTTCAACCCATTTTTTGAAGTAATCGACTGTGACAACAATGTATTTATGTCCATTGCTGGATGGGGAATTACACGTCATGAAGTTGATGCCCCATTTACAAAAGGGGCCTGCAGTAATGACTGGGTGGAGAAGAGCTGGTGGTGCTCATGCTTTGTTGGCATAAAGCTGACATTTCTCGCATCGCTTCACGGCATGAATGTAATCATGAAACAATGTAGGAAAAAAAAAACCTGCTCGGATGATTTTCTGAGCAGTGGACATTCCCGAAAGATGGCCCTCGCATACACCGCTATGGCAGTTTTTCAAGACTCTATCGACCTCGTCAATAGTCAAGCATCAACAAAGTATGGTGTCAACCCCTCGTCGATATAAGATATATCCAATGAGGAGATAGAGGGGGGCCTAGTGGCGAATATGACGACAATCATCTTGTGAAAGGTGGTTACCGAACTTTTGGGTTCGGAGGTAGATGAGGAGGTCACCGTACCATGGATCATCTGAAGTAATATAAAAGCGATGTTCGTCGGGGAAGTCAGTATTGATGGGGGCACTGGTAGTATCAGAGGGGAAGGTCATGACAAGTTTGGCGAGGACGAGAGCTTTCTTTCTCTTGGGTGTTGAAAATTCAAGATCGTACTCCTGAAGGATAACGATCCATCAGGAAAATTTGCCATTAATTTGTCGATGGCTAAGCAAGTATTGCATAGGGTTGGAATCTACTACGACCTTAGTCATGCGAAGCAGAATGTAATGACGCAGTTTTTGGACTGTGAGGACAGCTGCAAGGGCTAGTTTCTCTTCATGTTTATACTTCAAGGGTGGCCCTGAGAGGTTTTTACTAATGTAGTAAATGACATGCTCACGATCGTCATCGCCAATTTGAACGAGAACTCCTGCTACTAAGACAGCTGATGATGATATGTAGAGGATATAGTCATGATTATAGTCGGGTGAACTAATTAAAGGGGCATTAGACAACGTCGTTTTAAGATCGTCAAATTCTTTTCGGGCATGTTCATCCCAGTGAAATGGGATGTCGTGGCGTAGTAAGTGAAGGAAACCATGTGCTCGAGTGGTGTAGTCTGGGACAAATCACCGTAGAAATTTATCTTTTCCCTGAAGGCTCTGGAGTTGGTGTAAATTCCAGGGGAGTGGAATTTCTGTGATGGCTTGGACTTTAAGGGGGTCCACGGTAATACCATTTTGGGAAACGATGAATCTGAGGAGGCGCCCCACAGTGATGTAGAACAGGCACTTGAGGGGGTTCAAGTGGATGTTGTACTGACGACACCGTTGGAATATGATCCATAAATCATCAAGATGTTGGGTACGTTTCTTGGATCGAGCTGTGAGATCATCCAAGTATGCGAGGATGATATGAGCTAGATTTTGAAAAATGTATGTCATAGCCCGTTGGAAAGTTGCGCCAGCTTTCTTTAGGCCAAAAGGCATGACACAATATGTAAAAGTACCACAAGGGGTGGTGAATGCGGTTTTGTATTGATCAGATGGGTGGATTTGGATTTGATTATAACCAGAGAAACCATCCATGAAGGTCAAAGCCTTGTGGCTTGTGTAGTCGTCGATAATTTGATCGATGAAAGGCATTGGAAAGTTGTCTTTGGGACATGCGTGATTGAGATTGTGAAAGTCCGTGCAGATACAGATAGTGCCTTGTTTTTTGTTAACGAGTACAGGGTTGGAAACCCATGAGGTATAGGCGATGGGGTAGATGAACCCAACCACGTGTAATTTGTCAATCTCAGCTTTAATGGCCACTGCTTTGGATGGGTGTAGCGGTCATTGTTTTTTACGGACTAGTGTAATGTCATGCCAGGTGTCGATGTGATGTTCGACAATAGAGGGATAAAGGCCTAGCATATATGTGTATGACCAGGTAAAAATATCCCGATATTCTTGGAAGAGGGCTTTATAGGCGGTGATTTCTTGAGCAGTGCAAGCGACGCCAATGGTGATTTCCTCGATGACTCCATTTTTTATGGAAATATCGATTTTGATGGTCGGGGAAATGTTGGCCATGTTGCATTCTTCAAAAGCATCAAGGGCAAGAATGGGGTTGTTGAACCAGTCGATATTCCCTAATGGGATAAAATCCTTGGTTTCGACCGCATATATGGGGTGTTGGTTAGGAGACGTGGATGCTTCCTATAGAAAGAAGAGTGCTCTGTGGTGTAGCGCATCCCATGGGTAGTTGGGGGTGTTTAACTCTTTGAGTATGTCCTCGTCACAGTGGAATTGGTGGGAATACAAGGGATTGTAAAGAGTGATATCGGTGACTATCACCGTGTGGTTGTCCTTGGGTGATGAAGAAGTAGGGGGAACGATGCAATGAGATTGCGATGGTTTGCTTGACATAAACCAAATATCGAAGTACTAAGGAGTACCAGTGGTAGTTTGGTGTAAAATTTTCGTAGGGAAATGAATGGGAGAATTGGGGGGATTTGGGGGTGAATCCTTGGATAAGTCATCCAAGAACCATGGAGGAGTCAGGAGTGCCTTGGGTTTAGGAGAAATGATATGAAGAATCTCTAGTGATGAGGTAAGGTCAGCCATCGATTCTGTAGGGGGGAAAGGGGTTTGAATCAGAGTCAATTGGCGTTGCCTGTATTCAATGATCATAGGACATTGGTATGTAAAATGATCTAAGGATTCACATAGAGAGCAAGGGCATCTCATATGTTCATTGACTAAAGTCGTGACATAATGAATGTCAATGATTTTATGTAGGGATGATGTAGCTGGATTGGGTTCATTCTGGAGGCCTTGGCGTACTTTGACTAATGCCTGTCGGAAGCATGGTAGTGCTGGGCAATCGTGTGTATAATGGCCATATTCTAAACATATAGCGCAAGAAAATTTGGTTCCCAGCCCTTTTCTACTTGAGTGAGGGGCGGTAGCGACAGTAATTGCTATAGTGGCGAGCATTGAAGGTGTTTGATTGAGTGGAATCAGGTTCCGTAACTTGGGTAGAGATGGGCATTTGTTGGTTTGGTGTCCATCTTTCTCGCATAGCACGCAAGGAGGTTGGATGCATGGGGGAAGTGGAGTTGTGGGCTCCTTCTTCTTTCTCCTGCCCCCAGCTGTTGCAGGGAGGTTAGTGAGTGGGGGTGTAGAGGGTATGGTGGGAGTGAGTATGGGAATCGTCGTTGGGACTCCTTCTGTTTGGGGGGGGAGGGATGGTTGGGGGACCATCTCTGGTGGATGTAAATACCAAACTGGAATTGCTAACACCATATTAGGGAGAGTAAGTGTTGCAACTACCTGGAAATCTTGTACTCCAGGTGGAGGGTAGAAGAAGGGGATTTGAGTAATGGCTTGGGGAACTGTCTCCCAAACTGGGATATGGCCTTGTGGAGAGGTGAAATCATGAACTGGTGGAGTCGATGAGTTCGCAAGAGGCTCATGAGGGGGGATCTCTACGACTAGTGGGACATCAGATATGATAGAAGCCTCCCTAGGAGGAAGGGTATCCTCTATGTAAGTTCTGTTGGATGATATGATGCATACTTGATTGGAACGATGAAGGAGAGGTGGTGTACCATGGTAAGTTCCTAACAATGATGGGTCTTTGAAAATTTCGGGACCCATTTCGATGAGTGGGTATGCATCATGACTTGTGTGTATGAGAGGGAGAATGTTATCGATGTTGGCAGAAGGGTTAGGCTCGTAATGTGAGACTTGGTCAATGGTAATGATCTTCCCATTACGGGGGAACATCATCGTTCGAAAGACGGAAGAGGCAACTACCTTCATAGAGTACATGTAGCTACGACTAACCAAGATATTATAATCGAGTGGGGCATCAATAACTTCAATGTCGATAAGAATAGTCTTGCCCCCAAGTTCTACAGGGACATTTTGGAAGAGCCCTTCAGGAGACAATGGTCGTCCTTCATAAGATCTTAAGGTAATGGTAGATGGGATGCATTCGGGGGAACCAAGTTTCTTCCATATAGATTTGGACATAATGCATGTAAATGCACCTTCATCGATGATGCACCGATGAACCGTAATGTTCTGAATTTTTACTGGGATTTGAAAAGCGATTAGAGCAGGAAGGTGAGGTTCTCCGCTGTCGAGATCAAATGTGATGAGTTGGGTATTCTTGGGGTCAACTACCCCCAAGGCAGAAAGTAATGATTTCCGCTGAGTAGGAAACGTTTGAAGGACTTCTAAGACTGACATGATAGCCGGGGATTGTGCTAAGTCGTCGACCAAACTGTAATTATGAGCTGCCCTAGCCTAAGGGTTGTGGACACTCCTACGCAATGGGATGCAAGGGATGCGAAGAGGTGTTTCGGCGTTAGGGCGAGGAATCACCAATGGGGGTACCGTTGGTGCGGGGATTGTTTCTAGGGGAATGGGAGGAGACTCAACAGGTGCATGGTATTGAGGACTACGTGTTTGTAGAAGGATTTCTTCCTCACTGGTGAGGAGGATAGTATGATCTACGGGATTGTTTGGGTTGAGGTACTATCCCAACTATGGTGGGGTAGGCTGTGTGTCCTGTTGGGTGTTTATCACACCCTGGTGCGAAATGGGATTCTGCAGCATGGCTGGGAGGGGTTGATGCATGTACTATTGTGGGACCTGCTGAGGGGTAGGCAATGTTGGAGGATGTGGTAGACTACCTGAGTCTTTTAGGCATTTAAAATCAGCGATTTGGGGGCAATGATGAGTATAATGATTGAACTCACCGCAAAGGGCACAAGGGAAGGTGGTTTTAACAATATTGTTATTTCTCCCTTGACATCTGTTGTTATTTCCCCCCTAGGGGTTCTAATTCCCTTGATTCTGGTTTCCCCCAGTAGGTTGGGTTTGTTGGGGGTGATTCCCACCTTGGCCTGGATTGTTATTGTTCCTATTTTTTCCTTTCTTTTTGGCATTATTCGACCAATGGGTTGGATTTTCCGTATTCAGTTATTTGAAATTTTGATATTGTTGAAGGGGAGAGGGTTGAACAAAATTCACCCCAGGGTGAGGGTGTGGGGGAGCCATGGGCTGTGGAGGACTAGGGAATGGAAAGTACGGATTCTGTGGGATTTGTGATCTATAAGGTACATAGTAAGGCGTGGCACTTTCCCTAGTACTTAGAGTATAAGCTGAGGTAGAAGGGGTACCAGAACTTGCTTGGATAGGTGGGTGTATTGGGGGTGCTAGCGGTGGCCCACTGATGGGTGAAGGAATAGCAACAGGGTATGGTTGTTGATAAGGGGGTGGGGGGTAATAAGAGGTTCCCCCATATGCCAACGGATATTGAGGTGTGCCATACATTGGTGGTGGTTGGGTTTGTGGACTGTGGTGTGTGGTATTACCAATCAATCCATCTACTGAGTGAGACATCTTGGGTTTGTATTGACCGAATGGCACGGGTTTTGCGAGATCAGGAAATACTGTGTATAAGTACCCTGATTGTCAATAGATGAGATCGTATTGTTGAGCCTTACTGATGGATTTCTCTTCTGATTGAGGGAAGGTGGAAGCTACATCTTTACCGAGGAGAGAGACAAGTGATCTGAGAAACCATTCAAGACACGGTTGTTTAGTGGTTTCATCTTTGCACAAACTACGTCGTCTACGCCATTCGTGAATGTGATCAGCGATATGTGTGGTTGAGGTTTGTTTGAAATTAGAGAGTAGTTCAAGACCATTGTTGTGGCGGATTGGTAATTGGAAGAAGGTCAAAAATGCTTTGGCCAAGGACTCGAAAGTCGCATAGGACCCTGATTTTTCCTCTACATACCATTTGGCTGATGGGCCAGTGAGTGTGCATTGAAATAATCGTAGTCTGATGGAATCATCCATAATGTTGTTGGAAGAGCACCATAGGTGGAAATTCATGACATGGTTGGCAGGGTCATCTCCTGCCTTTTTTTCAAACTTGGGGATGTCTGAAGGTAGTTTGGTAGGCATTGTAGGCCATGTGGGGTCATGCAATATAGGATAATTTGCGAGTTTTCTTAGATCTAGTATGTTAGGAGAGGCCAAATATGGCATCTGTAGTGGGGGTGGAGGATTAGTTCCAGCCATGGTGTGAGTGTTCTGTGAACCTAACCCTTGAGGGGGGCTAGGTGGATTGGTACTTCCTCCTTGAGAGGAAGTTGGTCCCCCGCTTCCGTGTAAAGGAGAGCGAGTCGACGGAGGGACTTGGGAAGTGGACCCAAGTAATCTGGAACCAAGCAAAGTTGATCCTAAGAAAGTGGCACTCACAGGAGTGTGTGAAGGTGGTGCCGATGAGTTGGCAAGACTAGGAACTCCCCCTAAAATAGGAGGGAGGTTTAGCAAGCATTTGGAACGACGGGGGTTCTGTGGGTCCCCTATGATGTCTGACTAGCTGAGTGGATGTATGAAAATTGTGATGAGAGGAAATAAACAAGAGCCTTTGTTACAAATTTTGAACTTTACACGATATATATATAAATAAAAAATGTAATCAGAAGTGCATCATACATAAAATGTTTTGAAAAAGAAGCATATATGTGGATAAGTGGGTTTTGTCCGCGTGGGGAAGCAAAGAAAACAAATGCTCGTGTTCTAAAAGATGTAACCTCCTTCCTCTCAAATAGCACTGGACCTTCCAATAGTACTCAATAGTGGGTCTAAAGTCACCGGAAGAGAAACTAGTGAAGGATGAAATAATCAGTTATAATGAGGGGTAAAGGGGGCATACCCCAAAAGAGCTAGCTATATTTCCCAATAGCCACACAAAATCCGATCAAGGTGAAATTGCAGCCCACAATTGTCACCTGGGTTGATGTCCTAAAATTTGGTCACTAGGTGCCTCGGTCAAAGTGCGACATTTAGATTTCCAGCCTAAGAAATGGGTCACAGGCTAGATCCCGTCCAAGAGGTGGATGCCTCAAGGGGGGATGCACAGAACAACCAGACCTCGGTCTTCAACCCTTCACGGGTATCTCCCTGCCTTATGGTGTTAGGAACACTTGACTTGGAGGATTTAAGGTTCCCTATTTGAAAAATTCTATTGTTTTGACAATGTGAGAACCAGATAACAGGGAGTTATTTGGATGCCTATCCCCGAAATCCTACCTAGACTAAAAAAATTCTTTTGGCACCTCCTGTGGAGGAAAACTTAGTGAGTTTTTAGAAAAAAATTAGATGTGGTTGTTTGAGAGATTGGGGGTGTGAACCAACCTCATTGAAATTAAATGGGAGTGGATAGTTTCATCAAGAAAAGGGTGGGGTATTTCGGAATCCCTTTGGAGGAAAATTACTTTGACCTCCACGTTTCGAGAAGAAAATGTGAGTAATAAGTGACTTTTGTGTGTGAATGAGTGAAAGTGTGCCACTATTTTAATGAAATAGGTGTCACCTTGCTGCATGTGGACTTAGCTTGGTCCTTACAAGTGTTGATTACCTAATTAACTAAATGCCTTTGGTACAACCTTGCGTAATTCAAAAGTCCCTAGGAAACTAGCATGTGGACATGTGGGTCCTTTACTATTCCTTGAACTCCCTATTGTGATGTAATCTTAGAAAAGATTTGAAACTATCCTAGATTGTGATCATGTGGGCATGTATGGGCCCATTACAAAACATTTAAACTTCCCTAGTGATTTAATCTAAGAAAGTAAATTTCAACACTATCCTATCTTTGTAACATGTGGGCATGTATGGGCCTATTACAATCTTAAGATGTGTTTGAAAAATAAACTAAGAGGAGTCCCAAGAGGGGTTGTTGTCCTCTCCTAAAGGTTTTAGTCTTTTTTAAGGGAGATGAAATTGTCCTACAATATTTTTCTGATTCTCAAGGTCACTTGGAAGCACGAGAGAAGAGCATACTAAGCGATTGTTATCCAACTTCTAGTCCCAATGAGAGTTTTATGTGATTACAAATGATTCCAAATTATACTTTTAGTCAAAGCAAGCCATCCATGTGGCAAAATGAGAGCAAAAGAGGAAATAATGATTTTAAACCCCCTAAGTGCCAATGTGTTTTTGACTAATCCCTTTATATGAAGAGGGAAATAAGTGTGGTGTAGTTTAAAACTTGCATGAAATCACTTTTAAGAAGGCTAGGGGCCTTCCCCAGATCATAAAAAACCTTACTATGTGTATTTTTCTGCACAGGTGTGCGGGTCTCAGTGTAGACAAAGGCACACTGAGCTCCTGTGCATAGACCGAAACAAGCTTTTGGGCGTAGGTGCACAACACAACACTGTGACTTTGGTGCACATGCGCATGATGCGTGACTGTGGGAAAATAAACCCGCACACAATAGACACACGGTCGTGAAGAAAATTCCAAATGGAATTCTCTCAATTCAACTTGGAATTGGATGTTTTGTAGGCTGGCTTGGGTCGGTTAATGCACCTATAGGTTAAATAAACCAAAATAAGAGATATAAAAACCCAAATGGGGTAGGAAATTGATACCTTTCCATGGTGGAGTCGTCGATCTGTTGCGCCTCTTTTGCCACCTATATGAGCAAAACAGAGGTGCTTACAAGCTTAGTTGGGTTAACTAAGCAAGACAACTGTAAGGGAAAGGGTTAGAGAAATAAATATAAAAGAACAAACTGAGAATTAAACTAAGAAATAAAATAACAAATAAACTAGTGAGCATAAGGACATAAGAACAAAAAAACCAATAAGACTCATGTCACCAATGGCAAGGTTTATATCAGTGAAAGAACACACCAAGAAGAAAGAGGACTATGAGTCCCTTCTTCCTCCAAGGGAGGGCTCTTGTACCCCCACAAATAATCTCTTCTTACAACTTTGAATGAAAATGGTGAAAGAATTCCAAGCTAATCCACTCAAGAGGTGAGGTGGATTGCCCAATGTAATGGTGCTAGTATACTCTTGATGAGAATAGAGGATTCCTCAAGAGAATAGAAGCAGCATAACTTTTCTATTGAATTCCTTCAAAATGAAGTGAACCCATGTCATTGTTAAATAGCACCTCTTTGAGGTATTGTGCAACCAGCTTGTAGTGTGAAAAGAGGCTAATTAGGGCATTTTTAGGTCTTTGACCAGCTACCCATTCAGATCCAGTTGATATTTGGGTGTCAAATCAACTTGGAAGCTAAACCAGAAGTGGGTGGGAGGCTGACCAATCTCATAAATGCGTCGTTCTTAGATGTGCATGGATTTTAGCGACCACAGTCGCGCATCGGGCGCATGTGCGCTTTTCCTGCATTTATGTTTTGCGCATGTGCATGCGCGCCCTATGTAGTGATAGTGCACTTTAATTTTATCACTGGTTGTATATTTTTGGACCTTTTGGAAATGATTTTGTGGTAATTTTGGTCCACGGGTGACCTCATAACTGTTTGACGATGTTGGATTCTTGTAACCATTTACGGACGAAATTTCAGTGATAACAATATTATCTTGGCATTTCTGAAGTTTATCATCTACGTCGACCTTATTTTTCTGGACTTGTTTATTTGATTTATCCTTCTCTTAATGTCATTTGAATCTTCATTTGCATCTTGTCAGAGATTTATCACAGGAAGAGAGAGATTGATAGGGAGGACGACGTCAGTACCGTAAACCATTTGAAAAGGAGACGTACCTATTGATTTTTTGGTGTCGATCTGATTCATCCATAAGGCGTATTTAAAATGAACGTGCCAAGCCTTATTATTTTTTTTCAACACCTTTTTTATTATAGTGATTAGGCTTTTGGTTGTGGAATGTCCTAACACAATGTTATATATTTGGAAAAAACTCATCATTGCCATAGACTTAAAAGGCTGGGAATTGTCAGTGACTATTTTTCGTGGACAACCAAATATCTATAGGATTTTCTCTTCCAATAAATTTATTACCACTGAGTCCATAGCATTTTGAGTTAGAATGGATTCGATCCATTTCATGAAGTAATCGGTGGCGTTAAAAATCCATTTATGTTGTGCACTTGACTGTGGATGGATTTCTCCAATGAAATATAGACCCCACTATTGAAAGGGAGCTTCTCCTTTGATTGAGATTAAAGGTAGTGCAAGAAGTTTTTTCTTACCGAAGAATAGTTGAAAAGAGTTGCAGGCTCTGACCTTGGCATTCACATCAATAAATAACTTTGGTCAATAATATCTAGCTCTTAAAATCTTGTAGGTCATTTCCCTCCATGTGTGATGTCCTCCACACACCCCTTCATGGAATTCATTTATGACGCCCTTTGTTTCAGATTCTATTAAGAAACTTAACAAGAAACCTAGAGGATCCTTCCAGTACAACTAGTTGTCAATAATACAATATTTTACTGCGTGTAGTTTAAAAGTTCTCGCTTTCGACAGAGTCATATAATTTGGGCACTGAAGGGTCAAGAGGTAGGAAACAATATTTCCATACCAAGCAGAGGACGAAAAATTATCTTGAATCCGAATCGTAGGTGTTTGATCGTCAAGCTCCTCTATATCTAGAAGATATCTGTGTGATTCCAGGTGATTTATACCAAGTTCCCTGAAATTTGATTCAGCTAATAGTTTCACCAGGCCTTGACCTTTGAATAATTTGGTCGGTTTTACCTCTATATAAAACTCCTGAATTTTGGCTAACCATCGACCTCTTTTTCCATCACTGTCCAACTGGAACAATATGTCCTTGACCGCGCTAGTTGGTACATAAGCGACTATTTTGGAATGAAGCACATATGTTTTGAAAGCTTTCAGAGATTTCACCATTGTGTATGCTTGTTTTTCAAGTATATCATACCTTAATTCTGCGTCTCTTAGACTCTTATTGAAAAAGGCTATCGACTGTTGGAAACCTTCTTCATTCTTTTGCAATAGCATCGCTGCGATAGTGTGTTCAAAGGAGAAGATCAAGAATTCTTTAGTATAGTCTGGACTGACTAATATTGGTGCTTCACCCATATATTTCTTGACTCGTTCGAATGATGCTTTAGCTTTGGCGGTCCATTTGGCTTCGCTATCCTTCTTCAACATATTTGTAATCAACTTAATTATTTCAACAAAATTGGAAATGAATTTTCTCAAAAAGTTTATCTTTCCTAAAAGGGATTGAATTTCTTTCTTGTTCCTAGGAATATTGATAGTGTCTATAGCCTCAACCTTCTTAGGGTCGGCCTTAATTCCTTCCTTTAACACTATATGACCCAAGAGCTTACCTTCTTGCATAGAAAAATGTGATTTCTTGGGGTTAAGAGACAAACACAATTTTCTTCATTTTTTGAATGTTTGCTTGAGGTGCAGTAGGTGTTCTGCATCAGAGTTAGAGAAAACTGTCAAATCATCAAGATAAATAACGATGAACTTATCTCTTTCGCCAACGAACGTAATGTCCATTTCTCTTTGGAAAGTATCCCCTACATTTGTCAAACAAATGGCATTTTATCGTACATGAAATTTCCCCACGGAGTGGTAAACGCAATTTTCTCTCTATCATCTTCATGGAAAACGATTTGATTGTATCCCAAAAAACCATCAATCATGGAAATTATGTTAGCTCTGACTAATTTTTCTAGGAAATGATCCATTTTTGGCAGTGGTTAGTTGTCTTTGAGGTATGACTGGATTAAATTTATGAAATCTACACAAAACCTTATCTCTCCACTTTTCTTCCAGACGGGTACCAAATTTGCTACCCATTCGGAATACCTGAGTGGAACGATAATCTTTGTGTCGAGAAGCTTCTTGGCTTCCTTCTCTATCACTAGTAGGAGGATAAGACTTATCTGTCTCAGTTTCTGCCTGAAAGGTTTGATACCATGTTTCAAAGGAATCTTATGTTAAATTATATAGGTATCGTAAGTTTTTAGATCGTCATAGGACCATGAAAAGACATCTTTATACTGTTTAATCAACTCGGTGTACTTATTTTTTATTTGGGCTGGAAGGTATTTAGATATCTTGACCAATTTAGGATCCTCTTTAGTTCCTATATTACAGTCTTCAACCTCTTCAGGCTGAGGTCGTAAGGTATATTTTAATGGTATGTCATCCTGGTCAAATAATCTCTCTAAGGGGATCCGAGCTCTAGGGATCTGATTTTTTTTAAGCACCAGCATACGGTTATTTGCGATCTTATCCTGGAAATTTTCAGGATCTTCACCTTCTTGCATAATCCAAGTGGGATCATTTTGGTTTTCCTGATCTATGTGAGTTTCAGAAAATTCATCAATCATTTCCAGAAATTGTTTAATTTGTTCGTCATCTTCGAAGACTTGACAGTGCTGAACATTATATGGGATTGAAGGCCTGTGTCTCATTTTGATATGATACTTAAGTTTTAGGACAATAGGTGGTACAAAATTCACCGTAGCTTTGGCTAAAGAGTTTGCATGCTGATTTTCCATTCTGGAAATATAGTGAATGTTAAAGGACAAGAAGAAATTCTCTATCAAATCCTAGGCGCAATTTCTGTATGACCTTATACTTGGATGTTTATCTCAATACTGTTGCTTTATTTGTTTCATGATAAGATATGCATCACCATAAACTATTAGATGTTCAATTTTTAACTTTTTGGTAGCCTCTAATCCTAAGACTAGATCTCCGTACTCACAGACACTATTTGTATAATCAATATTCCATTGTAATATATATGAAAAGGAGATAATGTACTCATTTCATGGCACTACAAATAACACTCCAGCCCCTGCCCCTTCGCAGGACGAAGCGCCATCAAATTTTTTTTCCATACTCCTTCTCTACTATTTACACTTTTCTTTGTTTTTTCTATTTTTCTATTTTCTTCTTTTGTACATTCTTCAAAATCATCATCAATGGATAATATACAATTTCCTAAGTCATGATTAGCTACATATACTGGGTAATTATTTGGGTTTTGGGGGTCACTTACAGTATATGCCAGCCTCGTCTCTATGCATAGTTTAGTGAATTATCCACTTGTTGGCACAAGAGAAGACCCAGGGTTCAACTCTAATGGTGCACCAAGAAGCCCTAACTACTGGCCCTTTCAGAAACACCTGCGAAGCAAATGAAGTCTCACTTGAAGTAGCTATAGGGGGTTGCAGGACACAGATGTCTACAATCAGAGGAAACGTAAAGTGGATCCAATACAACAACAACACAACATCTACATATCAGTTACCAACTTAGACCTACTTTGCACATTTATCTGTCAGATCTAACACAATAATGTAACAACCCTATATCAAAGGGCTAAAGAACACAACATCAATCAGACACAACAACCAGATGTACGTGGTTCACCCTTTCCCTAGGGTTACATCCACAGAACTGTGCTTTATAATATATCAAGTGAAAACATACAGTCCTATTTGCGCTCTTATCTAGCAAATCTTCTCTCTTTCTCTCTTTTCTCTTTCTCCCTTCCCTGCGCACCCAGATGTAGGGTTGATCTTCACACCCAAATGAAGATCTTACAATACAAAATTCTCTCTCAGCACAATACTTCCCTCTCAATAATGATAAAAAACACTCATCATCACATCATTGAACCCATATCAGGTCCTCTTCACCTTTATTTATACATTACAATTTCTCATCGATTTCCTTAGGCTGAAACCTAAGTGCCAAAACCATAGATACAAAAACCCTAAGTGTCTAAAACCCTAGGTCAACCTGACCCACGTTTTTAGGGATTCGCCATCTTGTCTTTCCTTCTTCTCTCATGGTGCTCTCAAAGCATCTATCGGTGCCTTTTTCCACTTACTGAGTTGTCCACGATCCATCTTCTTTTCTGATATGTCATCCTAGATCTCCTCTTCCAACAAATTTCTTTCTTTTACTTTGCTCTATCTTTTCTGCTCTTTTGCTCACTTCAACCCAGTATCAGTCACTGTTCTTCCGCGCAGTTCACAATTCATCTTTTCTGCCTTAATATTCACTTTCTTCCAGAACCAAGGGCCAACAGGCCCCCAACACTCACCTGTGACTGGTCCCAAGGTACTTCATATCTTATCCCTCTATTTTTCTTCGACTTCAGGCTGCGTAGAGCAGCGTGTACTTTCTGCTCTCTCCTCCCCCACTGTGTGCAGACTGTCTTTTCATGCCTTCCATTCTCCATTCAAAGTATTCAACTGCGCAACTCCTCTTTCCGTAACATAGACAACCTCATATGGTCCCAGCCAATGGGTTCTGAACTTCCCTAGATGCTTCATGAATTTAATTTCGTATACTAGTACTAGATCTCCTTGCTTAAATGATTTCTTCTTGATATGCCTGTCATGGTAGGCCTTTTCTCTTTCCTTTTGCACTTGCTAATGGAATCCTGCAATGAATCAGTCTTCCTCTAGTTCGACCATCTACGCGAGACTCTCTTGAACAACGCTAGTTCCATCCATATCTGTAAAGGTTGTGATTCTTAAGCTTGGGACCAAATATTCCATCAAGACAACTACTTCTAGACCATAAACCAACTTAAAGGGGGTCTGCATTGTTATCTTCTTGCAAGTGGTTCTATAGGCCCATAGTATAGATGGTACTCTTAAATCCTAGTCATCCTTGTTCACACTGCAAATATTCGTCAACGTTGTTTCCAAGATCCTATTGAATTCTTCAACTATCCCATTCGCTTATGGATGGTAGCGTGTGCTCTTCTGATGATGAACTATAAATTTCTCAGTCAAGGGTTCAATGGTTTTATAAATAAAATGTGTTCCTTGATCGCTCATAAGGATCTTCAGGCATCCAAACCTGGTTATGATGTCATCAAATATGAAGCGCCCAATTTTAGTTGCACTACAACCTTTAACTGCTCTTGCTTCGACCCATTTGGTCAAGTACTTTGTCGTAGTGATTATGTACCTTGATCCTGTGCACTTTCCTGGTGGGTTTATAGGTCCCACGAAATCAATGGCCCATTTCTGAAATGCTTGTAAGGTTAGTTGGGGTGCTAATGGAATTTCATCTCTTCTAGATGGTTTCCCAACTCTTTGGCATACATCGCAGGCTCTGTAGTAGTCTTTACAATATCTATGTAAAGTAGGCCACCAAAGGCCAGCTCTAAGAACCATCTGCACTATTTCTTTGCCTACATAGTGTCCTCCTATGATGCCTTCATGAGCATCTGCTAAAATCAGTGGTATTTCTTCTTCCATAACACATCTCATCGAGATCTCATCAGGTCCTATCTTATATAGCTGTCCAACTATAAGTGAAAAGTCTGTGGCACTCACTACCAGCTGTTTCTTCTAGGTGATTGTATATTCACTAGGTTTCATTCCTTTTGACAGGAACTGGACTATCTCGACGAAGCGATCATCAATCTTTCCAATGGCCAACAACTGTGCATCCAATGGTGTATCCTCCAAACTAGTAGGTTCCTCTCCATGTTCCAACCTCGATAAGTGGTCAGGGCCTTTGTTCACTCTCTATGGCTTAACCATGATCTCAAAATCATATTCTTGAAATAGCAGAAGCCATCCTCATATTCTTCCGCCCAACAATGGCTTGTTGACTAGGTATTTTAGTGTGGAGTGATCAGTAAACATTTTAAAGTGTCCTCCCAGTAAGTAGTGGTGCAAATTTTGCAATGCATACACCATGGCTAACCCTTCTCTCTCAGTGGTGGTGTAATTAATCTCAGTTGTTGATAGCTTCCTGCTAGCAAAGGCTAATGGATGGTCAACGTCTCCTGCTCTTGGTTGTGCTAACACTGATCCTAATGAAATAGAAGATGCATTAACATGGACATGAAATTCCTTGCTCCAATCTGGGAAAACGAGAATAGGTGTAGTAACCATTTTCTATTTCAATGTGTTGAAGCTCTATTGGCATTCTTTTATCTAATGAAACTGACAATATTTCTTCAAAATATTCTCCATGGGTGTTGTGATCTATGCATAACCTTTAATTAACTTCATGTATTATCCAGTATGTCCCAGCACAGTGCACAGTTGTTGGACTGAAGTAGGAGGGGGAAAATCAACTATAATGGAAAACTTAGATGGATCTACCGGCAATCCCTGCTTACACACAATATGGCCTAGCAACACTCCAAAGGGTGAAAGGAAGATGAAATTCTTTAGGTTCAGGGAAATTTGACATTCCCTGCACTTATCCAACATTAGTCTTAAGCATTCAATATGATTTTGCAACAAACTAAAAATGATCCAATCATCAAAATATGCTTCCAGAAATTTATGTAAAAACTCCTTGAATGCTTCAACCACCACCCTAGAAAATATGGCTGGTGCATTGTTCAATCCAAACGACATCACTGTATACTGGTAGGATCCCCATTCTATGGAAAATGTGGTCTTATGATGATCTTCCTTGGCAATCCTAATTTGATGGTATCCTGAAAATCCATCGGTGAAGGAGTAGACCTCCTGTCCTCCCACGTTATCTAACACGTCGTCAGTAAATGGTGTAGGGAATGGGTCATGAAAACATGCATCATTCAGCTTCCTGAGATCTACACAGATCCCGATTTCTCTAGTCTTCTTATCCTGCACCACCATAGGGATAATCCACTCCGACTCTTCATTAAGTTCTATGATTCCTGCTTCCAACATTCTATCTAATTCAATCTTCACTTTCTCCTTATATTTAGGATTCAATCTGTAGGGTCTCTGTTTAACTGGCCTTGCATATGGCTTCAAGGGGATCTTCATCTCTCCCATGGGTGCTTTAATTCCCTTCATATCAGTGAACTTGGTTGGAAACATGTCCCAATATTCATGTAATAACTCTGTGATATTGGCAATAGTGGCAACATCCCAATAATCTCCAACATTTGCAAGGTTTGGTGTTTGCTCTGTTCCAATATTGACTTTATTGATTTTAATTGGCTATCCAATGAAATGTAGCTCAACTTCTTCTATTTCAGTGATTTTCACCTTCCTAGGATCATCGTCTTCATCAACATTGATATTGTAACCACCCTTCAATTTCTGAAGAGGCACAGTCTATTCATCCTCTTCTTGCTCCAAAGGGAGGCTAGGTGCCTCCTCAAATACTTTATGTCTTATAATCTATAACACTTGATCCACTGTAGGATATTGGCTTTCAAATAAAAAGGTAGCTAAAAAGTTCCGAGTCATACCATCCCAATCTGCAGTGATGAGGCACAGTTCTTCTTGAATATACCAATTGATAGGGGTTGTGTCCAATGTGTTAATGAATTTGTGCACCCACTACTCTTGAGGAATGTTGCTCTAGGCTTCCTTGCAACTTCGCACATGGTCTTTCGGAAAACTTCGACCTGTGTTAACTACTTGCTCTGAGAACCGCACTATGATCGAAGTGTGACATTGTATCTAGTCTGTAATGTTGTTTTTGTGTGTCCCCCACCATCTTGTTGGAGTTTCTTTCAAGGCCTCATCCAGTGCCAACAATATTTGTTGTATTGGTACAATTTCTTCAAATTCCAACAAGAAATCTTCTAAATGATTTAGACCATCAAAGGTGGGAAAGTTACTTACTATTGTGCCGATCCAGTGAATTTTTTTGGTTAATCTAGCACATCTCCTTGTAGATAATTCATACATTTGGTTCTTCCAGTTCTCTAGTGCTTCTTCAGAATCTGATGAACATGCGTTGTCACTTCACCAACTTAGGTTTCCATCTGCTTTAAGATTAATGTAATCTTGTTGTCTGGCTGTCAATTTGTATATGTTTTCTATCTCATATGTGTGGTCTTCCTCTCTGATGGGCTCTGTGTATCTGGGACCTTCATCAGGATCCAAAGGTGCGATGACCCTAAGGCCATCTCCTTCAAATGTCATTCTTCTTTTCTTCAAGTCAACAACAATAGAATTATTGAAAGCCCGATCAATTCCTAACAGCGTGGGGTAAGGACAACTCTCATCAACTATCTCAATCACCTCGAAGTCCACAAATGTTATGACCCCATCAATGTCCACATGGACATGTTCCAGTATTTTGAATGGGATCATAGCCTATTGATTGGCCATCCTAATCCTGATGGGGGAATAGATCAACTTAGGTTTTCCCATAAGTGTCGAGGTCTTCTTTGTCATGACATTGACTTTCGACCCTAAGTTGAGGACCACATAGTCTATATCGTACTTTCTAATTTGAGAATTCAGGTGTAGTTCCTTATTTGTCCTTCTCTTTTTGGATAGTTGATGTACTACTTTATTCAGTAGAGGATCTATCTTTCCTATCTCATACTGTTTGATCAAGTTTTGTATCTCTTGTATAGCGCTCTCATCCTTTATCAAATTAAGGCAAGTGCATAAAAATTACATGAGCTTACTTACCTCTTTTCCTTCTCTGGGTGAAGCAGACTGATCAAATGCTATAGGAATTCCATATTCTCTTACTTATGGTCGATCCTTTGATAAAGAATCCCAATCTCTCCCAAAAAAAATTCTTGCTTCCTCAAATGTATGTTTCTCTTTCTTCAGATCAAACTCTTATGTCTTCTCTGCAGCTTTTCTGACTCTTGATTTTTCTGTAGTCTTCCATGGAGTCATTATGTCTTCTCCTGTAGTAGCACCTCCTCTAGTGATAATAGTGACTTTGGGATCCACTCCATGAGGTTTTGCTGTGATTAGCTGTACTTGTTGGTTTCCTCCTCGTCTTTCTCGAAGTTTGGATAACAGCGCAGGACAATATTCTATGACATGTTCAAATGAGTTGTAGTATATGCAAGTGGTACAAGGGTTCTGACAGTCCCTTGCTAAATGTCCTGGCTGTGCGAATTTATAACAAATTATCTGGCCTCAACCTTGACCCATACCTCCTGCCTGTCCTCTTCCTCTAAATCCACCACGAGGGTTGAAGTTTCCTCTTCCTGGGGAGTTATACTGCGTAGTGTTCCCTTCTTGTTGTACTTCGCCTTGAATTTTGTATATGTCCCTTGACCTTTCATACATGAGGTCATAGGCCCTACAATCCCTATCATCATGCCCTACCGACTTATAGAATGTGAAATACATATTTGTGGGTGTTTGAACATATTTTTGCATGTAATAGCATTCATCAGCGTGATGCCTATTTCTACATACCTCGCACCAAGGTAGGGTAACTTTCTTCAAAGGGCTCGGAGATCTTGATGCCAAGTAATCGTGGAGTAGGGGACAATTCTCTTTGTCATGGCTTTCTATTTTGCATCTAATGCACCAAATATCTTCTCTTTTATCTTTTCCCTTGTCTTTTTTCATATCTTCGACCTGCAGTGATAAGCTAGTTAATTGACTTAAAATTTGACTCATACCTGAGTTGGATTCTCCCATAGGGGTTGATTCCAACTTCATGGAAACATCCAGTGCCTCAACCTGCAAAGCGATATTCTATTGCATCAGAGGGACTCTGATGTGTGGTAAGAGGGAAATAATGAACCATTCCTTGTTCTGCTCATCTGGGATCTGAAAAATTAGTCGGCCCGTTAAGGTTTTAAACCTCTGATCAAACTCCCAAATAGGTTCAACTACTATTTGTTTGATTTATTTCAACTTTGTAATGCATTGTGACTCCGACTTGGGTTTCATAAATTCTAAAACTAATGCATTCTTGATCTCATTTAGTGGTCTAGGTTGTGCAGTTCCTTGGACAAGCTTCATGTACTAGCTCAATGCACGGTCTCTTAGGGTATTACGAAAATCAGCTTGTTTAACAGCTTCGTCGGTGACATTCTTAATACTCCATACAACTTCACATAGAAACCAGTGTTGATCAGGATATTTAGATCCATTTCCGCTAAAGGTGGGTAACCTCATCTCATCTACCATAGATCTTCCTAGGTTTCCTGCCTGAGTGTGTGTTGAAACACTTGTACCAGTTCTTTGAGTGCTCTGATAACTTAGGTTACTCTAGTTTCTTAGTCCTGTTGAAACAACAGGAGGAGTAATAGTACTTATTTCAACAATCGACGCAGTTCCTAAAGTTTTTGGCTCTTCTCAGCGAGGTTCTTCAGTATTTTCTTCTCTTGGCCCAACGGACCCTAAATGTTCCTCGTTCAATAGCTCTTCCTCTTCTCCACTATAAAAACCTTCTTCTTGTAGAATAGTTTCGTGATATTTCTCAAACAAGTTTGCCAAAGGAACTTCCCTGAAGGTCCTTTCACTGCGTGTATGTCCAACCTCTGTGTCGTTGTCATTTTCTGAATTATTGAACATTATCTTTTCAATCTGACCCACTACTGTATCTTCAAGTTGTTCTTCTCATGCAGTAGCATCTTGATCTTCAACTTCAAAAATTGTAAAAATTTTCCTCTAGGTCCCTTAAAGAAATATCTTTCTGCTTGGATATATGACTCTACTATGTCAATAGAAAACTCAGTGATATACCCTCTGATGGTACTATCAAACCAGTGATCTACTTCTCTTGACGCGACACTATCAACTCTATTAACCTTCTTGATCAACACTGACATCCAAACCACAGGTGGCCTAGATATGATCTCAAACTGGGTATCTGCTAACCTAACTAACCACTCGTATAGCTCCTTATGAATCCCTCCAAAGAAAATCTTGTGTATATTAGTAAAGATATACCTTCCCAACCAGTCCTCGGTGCTAAGATTAGGGTTCTTTTTATGGGCTTTAGCGAAGTCCTTTTCTTGTTCTTATATCCACTTCTGAATTTTTGTCTTCGATGGAAACCACCTTGACATTACCTCAAGAAGATCCCAGTCCCGACAACAGAACCATTTTTTGGCACAAGGGCAGACCCAAGGTTCAACTCTAATGGTGCACCAACAAGCCCTAACTACTGGCCCTTTCGGCAACACCTACGAAGCATATGCAGTCTCACCTGAAGTAGCTATATGGGGTTGCAGGACACAGATGTCTACAACCAGAGGAAACGTAAAGTGGATCCAATACAACATCTAGATATCAGTTACCGACTTAGACCTACTTCGCACATTTATCTGTCATATCTAACACAATAATGTAACAACCATATATCAAAGGGATAAAGAACACAACATCAATCAGACACAACAACTAGATGTACGTGGTTCACCCTCTCCCTAGGGCTACATCCATAGAACTGTGCTTTATAATATATTAAGTGAGAGCATATAGTCCTATCTACGCTCTTAGCTAGTAGATCTTCTCTCTTTCTCTCTTCTCCCTTCCCTGCACACCCAGTTGCAGGGTTGATATTTTCACCCAACTGAAGATCTTACAATACAGAATGCTCTCTCAGCATAATACTTCCCTCTCAGTAATAACAACAATCACTCATCATCACATCATCGAACCCATATCAGGTCCTCTTGACCTTTATTTATACATTACAATAGCTTACCGACTGCCTTAGGCCGAAACCTAAGTTCCAAAACCCTTGATAAAAAAAACCCAGGTGTCTAAAACCATAGGTCAAATTAACCCGCGTTTTTAGGGCTTCATCAGCCTGTCTTTCCTTTTTTCTCTCACGATGCTCTCGAAGAATCTATCGGTGGATTTTTCTTCTTGCTGAGTTGTCCACAATCCATCTTCCTTGCTGATATATTGTCCTCGATATCCTTATCCAATGACTTTCTTTCTCTTACTTTGATCTATCTTTTCTTCTCTTCTTCTCACTTTGACCCAGTATTAGTCACTGGTCTTCTGCATAGTTCACATTTCGCCCTTTCTTCCTTAATCCTCTCTTTCTTCCAGAACCAAGCGCCAACACCACCGAAAATTAGGATCGTAGCTTAATTCATGTCCAACTGAAGTGATCCTCCTAATTTGGTGCCCTAAGACCTAGATAAAAGCATGCCATACTTGGCAGGGACATCAGCAACAACTACATCCATACATATACTCTTTACAGGGATCTGTGCAAGATTTACTACTAAATCTTTGATCATGCCAAGACACTTAACTTTTCTAGAATCAAATGAATAAAAGTCTTGATAAGGTCTAGTCATCTTGAGGCCCAATTTTTCCATGATAATTTTAGTCATTAAATTATGAGAGGCCCCAAAATATAACATGTAGTTTTGAAGTAAGTGGTCATGCACAGTTAATGTAATATAAAATAAAGAAACAAAATCCTTAGTATTTTCGATGTGCGGACCAAACATAATCATAGGTCTTTCATCTTGTATATTGATAACATCTGCATGGCTTTCAACATCAGAAAAATTTATCATTTTGGCAATCTATTTTTTATAAATTGGATTCTTGGCAAGCTCAACCAGGGGCATGGGGATTTTAATTTTATTTAGTTCATTTTCTAAACTGAAACCTCTAGTTGTTTTTTTTATTTCTCTGGTTGTAGATTGTGCTTCAATATTCTCTTTTTTCTTACTTTGCATTGCCCTCGTTTCAACTGATTTTGTTTGGGTAGCTTGTGTTTCAACTATCAATTTAGTAACAACTGCCTCATTTACTTTATTTCTCAATAAAATATTTTTCGGTGGAACACTTGTAGGATTTGTTTCTCTGGGCCTTAAATTGTACTTCTATTGAATTTCGGCCATTATGGAGTCAGTGTTTCCTTGATATGGAGACTCTCCCAGATTATTTATACTTTCCTCATTATTAAACATGGGTTCTAGGTCTAGAGACTTTTCATAATCCTATCTAGTTAAATGAGGTTCCTAGTCGTCATCACTAAGGTTGTTTAGATCCTCTTCTAACTCTCATAATTTTGCATGTCATCCGTTTGCATAAAATTTACAGTTTTAAAAGGATCTTGGATTTTTTGATCTTCATTTTTCACTTGTCTCTGTTGTGTCTAGGGGTTAGGATTTCTCCTGAACTAAATTCTAGAAAAGGTATCTGGTTTGTCTTGATCTAATTCCATCCTAGATATCTTGTTTGATAGATATTTAATTATATTATCCATCTCATCCATCTTTTCTTCAGCAGATTTTCCAGATCCGGAGTGTCCAACTTGTTCTTTGAAATGTCTAGGTTCTTTGGTTCCCGTTTCAAACTTAGTTTTTAATTTCCCTGATGCCATCATATTATATTCGATTTATATGGCATCGTCATGAATCCTTGCTAGAGTGGAAGATCTTCTTTCTCTTAAGAGGAGAGCAAAGTCATGTTCGAAAGCTCCTGCAAAGGTTACCTTTGTAGTGGGTTGAGAGGGTTTGACCTCAACTAGGATTGTGTTGTACAGTTTATTGGACCTCTGAGTAAATTCGAGTACCGACACAGAATTATTTTTTCTTAAAGCCCCAAATTCAATCAAATAATAGAGATGGTCCTTCTTCTCTCCCCACTGTCTCAGAAAATCATTTTCTAGATCATCATATGACCTTATGGAACCTACCGGGATCCCTTGGAACCATGTTCTCACTTTTCCTTCGCAATTTTGTACTAAAATCCTTGAGTAAACATCTTCATGCTCAATTCCAAGGATATCAGTAAACTGATCGAAAAAGGATATGTGCTCAGTTGCGGTTAAATCTCCTTCTCCCATAAATTTTGGTAAGTTCTTCATATAATTTTTGGTCAAATAATGAAGGAAGGTAGGGAGGACCAAGGGAGCGTATCTGGAAGTTACCTTAGTGAAAATGATAGGGGGTGGAGGTTATCCTTGACCTTATCCACCTTCTCCTCTGCCTATGACACCACCTCCTCTACCAACAAACATTGGAAGTCTAGGGGATAGACTTTGGGAAAAAAGAGGGTTTTCAAAAAATTCAAGGGACCGAAGTGATGACGTTTCAACTTATTTTGGATGTGGTGAAGGAAATTCCGGAAAAAGGTTGTTAGGAGATGAAAATTCTAGTAGAGGAGGAAAGGGGAAATGTGGATTGGTTTCCTCATATTTACAAGATACATATATAGGAGAACCAATAGGGGTTGAATCAGGGTACATGATATATTCTTCAGAGTTTTGGGGAATTGAAATCCTTACTTCGGGCAAGGATGGAATTAGCAAAATGTCGACGACAACGGGTATAGAGAGGGGTAATTTTTTCATATCGTAGGATTATCAATCGAGTAAATCTCGACCTTAATATTGGGTATAATTGCTTCTAGATTCTCAAGCTTAGCCTCGGGTTTACAAGTTGGTGGCTCCGCAGAAGGTACTTGTTTAAAACTCACTTTGGGGGTTAGCTCTTATTTACCTGCGTAACTTTGGGTTGGTATACTTTACCTGCTGATGCCATAGTCGATTTGAGGTATCCCTTTGGTTTCAACAACCTTTTGGGATCTAATACAGGTGTGGTCTACTTATCGTCTGGATTCTTTCTAGTATTCTTTCGACCAAATGCCAGTTTATCTAAGTTGGAGTTGCCAAGTGAAAGATAAAAATAATCCTTACTTGTGTATTCAATCTTTTTTCACTATCAAAGATAGAATCTTACCTTGTCATTTTCCGAGGGAAAAATAACTTCGTTTCTCCATCCTCGGCGACGACGCCAAAAATATGTTGTTCCTGAGATTAAACTTAAGGCTCAAAGAGTAATGTCATGCATCAGGAATGTTTAAAGAGAGTGTTTTTTTAAAGTTCTTTTTCTACCTTAGTTATATGAGAAAAACCCTTAAATGAAATTAACAGTATGGCAGTACAGAGGCTATATTTCATGTCCGAGTCAAAATTGTAATATTGAATGATGTGAGAGAAAACTATAAAACTGTAAAACAAAGAAAGGCATCAATTGTTGAAGAATCTCACCTTGTTGTAGTGGACAAACATATATAGTGTAACCTTGAATAAAGTATAAGATACAGTAATCCACACAGTTCGTAGGTCTTGATTTACTCACAATAAATGCAGAGGAAAAACTTCTTAATTAACAAATTACTAATGAAATACAATTACAGTAGTTGTTGTACTAAATTGAAATCAAACATTTATCAAGGAATGCATAAAGAAATGTTGAGATATGGAAAAACAGAAGAACCACATAAACCAAACTAAACAAAATTTGGAATCTCTCTCTACACTTGTATTAATACTCAATAAGGAGATTTTTCTCTATTACAATCGACAAGAAGAAACCTTTGATAGGTATTGAATATATGTATTTATACAAACTGTCTCAACTCAAAACAGTTGGACTTCTTATAATTAAAAATAGAAAATATTTTTTAATAAGGCAACAAAATTTAAAATCTGAAGAACTCCACTAACGTTCTCCTTTGTCTCTTCATCTGTTGGCAGGGACATTTCTTTTCCCCATTCTTTAGCCTGGATACAACCATCATCTGATCTTCATGATGATTTGGCATACATTTCTGGCCTTTTTTGTTTGTTGCCATTTGTCCCTCAAATATGTGAATAGCATGTGCATGTTCCCTTATTTGTTTCTGGATGTGCTTGTTTTCCCATATTCAACACATTGGATGCATTTACTCAATAATTGCACCACTAACCTTGAAGGCTCAGTTGCTTCGTTCACCTCGAAAGTGTATAACTTCCTCTCTACCCAAGGCAACTTTTCTTGTACCCTTTTTGCTGCTTGAGATGTGACCTGTAATTGTAAGCTTGGGTTTACTATCCATTTATTTATTTGAAGGAGATGCATCTGGTCCATCTTATGGATTCCCATCAGAGCTTCTTCTTTTCTCTTTCTAGAATTATACTGGTTCTTTGCTATATCAATTTAACCCAGGGCTTCAGAAATAACATTTCCTTCAAAATCAATTAGTCCTTTGTCTAGTGATGCCAACGCTTCTATAAAAGCTTCATTTACCTCTCTGGCAAGTCTTTTTCTTTTTGCTAGATTTGTTTCCCGGGCCTTTAAAGCCATATCACCTTTTATTTTCTTTGAAAGAGAAATTCTATGAACATCTGAGACATCATCCTTTGGTACAAATAAGATGACCTCTTGAAACTTAACTCGCGCTGAGAAAGTTTCTCTTTCTTTGATGTAGATGTATTTCAGGGAAATATCTACTGCCTGGTAGCAATTGTGGATGGCATCAACTTTCATAAAAATATCTTGCTGAGCCTTTTCCATTTTTTCATTTATTTCTAGTGCTTAAATCTGGAAGGTCGAGATATCCACTGAGGTACCTTCGGTCAAATCCAACCTAGCTTGCAATTGTTTTATTAATTCAACATGTTGGGTAATCAGTCCTTGATTGAACCGTGAATTCCCTTGGAGCTCATCAAAGTTGGCCTGGAGTTGTTGAATTTTTTGCTTACCATATTCTCTTATCTTCTTGAAGTCTTGACTCATTATGTTTTGGACAGTTTTTTCAGTTGTGTATTTGATTTTGAAGTTTCTCTACCATCATGGACTTCTATTGCAGTTGTTCAACCAAATTTTCCACATACGATTGATTAGCAATGGCGAAAGCACCCCACGAACCTGCAACTTCCTTTGTGAATTGTGTATCATCTCGTTTCTTTCCATCGTACACCATTATTTTCCTTTTGAATATTGCTCCATATTTCTGATGTGTTTCTCATTTGACGATGGACCTTTGTTTCTTGATGAAGAAGAAGTTTGAAGGGGGAATCTCTTCAGGAAAGATTAGGGTAATATCACCCACATAAATGACTTCAAAACCAGGATTCCCCAAAATTGACTGCAACAGTGTCAATGAAGTAATAGGGGTACCTATCTCTATGGACAGTTATTTCTCATCAGTATGGGCAACATATGTGGCTGGTGTAGGAGATGTATCCTGCCCTTGCTTTAGGAAAGATTCAAGATGAGCCATTACTTGAGGGCCTAATGGACTTCATAATGAATCTTTTAATTCCTTCATTGAAACTTCGGTGTTCTTTTGGTTTTCCTTAGTATCCTGTTTACCAGAGTTCGCTTCTTCAAAACCTAGGGGTACAGTTTCCTGTGTAGGCGAAGTAGCTGTCGATTCTCCCTATAGTATTTTCGACAAGTTATTTCATCTATGTCTTTGAAAAATGAGTAAACTGCTATGTTGATCTGGGGATAGGGTTTGGACTTTGTTCTATACTTCCTCATAAGATCTAACTCCCCTGAATATTTCATCATGTGGGGATTTTTCATGCACATATCTCTTCAGGTTGTATTAGGCTAGGTGGTTTTCTACAATTTTGTCTGGGTTGTGGATTTTAAATTTGATGTCAACCAAATTGACATCCTCCAAAGCGACAACCTCAACTTTGGAGTGACCAAAGTCTAATAATGAAAACATACCAACCTGGAGTGGGAAGGTAGGTCATACCTTTTTCTAGGTTGGTTTTAGCTCCTTGTTTTTTCCCCTTGTCACTGTTTGATAAGCTACTTCTCGACATACTAGCCGGTCTGGTAAAAACCTCGGGAGAGCATTGGGAGGGACTGAACATCCAAAGACCCTGATGTAGGAGAAGTTTTCTTCGATGAACCAATCTGCTATATTTCCTAGGTTTCCCATGATTCTGTCTGAAATTCGAGGGGGTGGGAAACAATATAAATCTATATGAACAAGAACCACTACATGGTGGCAGATTTCGTAGAAGAAATATTTGGCCTTGTCTTCCCACAACTTAGAGTGATATAAGTGAATAGGTTCAGAGATGGTCGGGGTCCAGTTCCAGTTCATCAGTGGAAAAGGGGTTATGAAGCATATAAAATCCATGATATACGCAGACATATATAAAGGGGAGGGCTACCCCTTTAACTTTGCCAATTTTAATTCTGTGATTACTTTAGCCAAATTGTCTGATAAAATTTTGGCCCAGTTAAAAGCGTAAGCCTCGGCCTACTCATGCATGATCGACACCCATTCCACCAGGAAATGAGTGGGGCTCTTCTTCCCAAATAGTCTACATAGCATCATAGATACATATATCATGTGGGTACCCAACTACGTTGTGGCATACATGCCATGAGTGTCAGCTCTGAATTTATCTGGGTGCCCCCACTAGGACTTGATTATATCACAATAGCTTTTATCATATTGTATACACTCTTGTTTCTCAAACTCCATCATGAATGAAACGTTGCAATTATATTTAAAATTGGGGGATAGCTTATACATTACTTGTATGTGTTCTGGTCGGAAGGACCCAGCAACAACCTTTTGAGAGTTGAAAATGCTCCTAGTTTGGACATCGACGTTTTCCAGGGCCCAACCTATCATGTAGTTATACGACATGAGTCTCGACCACGTAGCTATTCTGTGTAGGTCTAACTGAGCTATATCCCTGAGTTTAGCTTCATGAGTGTCATTCACTTCATTTCTGGAATCTTTTGGGCAATTTATAAGCTCATGTTCCAAAATCTCGAACACTCGTGTCCAATATCCAACCAAGTCTATAGCTCACGACACAGTGCCTTACAAAACGTCCGCATTTGGATTTGAACCTTCACCAGCTACATCATTCTTATTCATCATCTTCCATGGTGCCATGTTATCGAAAATAGAATGCATATCCTTGTTGCAGAGGAAATTGCATGAGCTTCTTACTCAGATTAAACTTACTACTTTGCAGAAGATGAAAATGAAATTCAAAATCAAGCATTTTTATTCACATCAGGTGAATTGATTCGAGTATGCCTTCACTGACGAAAAAATTATTAACCTTAATGGGAAAGTATACCTGGCGATCCGCAATATATGCTAAAAATAATTACCGTCGATTTGTGATAAATTCCATTAATATCGACGGTTCGTGTTCAGAAGTTTCGGATGAATTTGAGTCGAAGTTTCCCGAATCGTGAATTCGCGAAAGGTTAATTACGAGATAATCTCTTTTAAAATATTAATTAATCATGTTTAAATTTAAGTGTTTTCGAGTATTTAGACTTTGGGATTCTTAAATGTAGCTCGAGAATAAATCCTTGAAACCTGAAACTCTGAAATGATTAATTATCTGATAATCGCTTTTAAGTTTTAATTATTCCTATTTAAGTTTGGGTGCTTCAGAAACTCGGACTTCAGAGATTTTAGTATATGATGAAGGGAAAACATCTGAAATCCAAAGCGCAAAGTCATAATTATCTTTTGACCAAGATTAACTTAATTAATTAAGATTTAATATTTCATCATTTTAATGCTTTGTGGATTTGCGAGTTAGCTCTTTGTTATATTTTCGAAAGGTCATTTCCCGTAGTGACGTGTCGAAGATGATGTCATTCTAGATGACGTGTAGAGACTAGGGGGTCCCATGTGTTACTTAGAATCATATGAATTCTAGATGAAAATGTTTGAAATGGATGCCACGTGTCAACCCAGGGAAGACTGAAAATATACACATGTACTATGACTCGTGTCCTTTAAAGGTTTATGAAAAAGTGATAACAGACACTTTTGGCTTTCAGGACTTTAATTGTGAATACTTATAGAAACGCCTGAAGCATGAAGCTCTGAAGTGATCTTTAGTCATTTGAATCTTTAACAATCAGGCAGCTCCAAAACTCTGGGAAAAAATGGATCGTTTGATCAAACGGGGGAACTTCATCAACGACAGATATCATGTGCGCCTTATGACTAGAAATAAAATCGATTTAAACTTCGAAAGTTGATTTCTATGTTTCCACTTTGGGAAAGATGAAGTTGAGAAAGTAAAGCTCAAAGTTTAGGATTATACGTGTTCCAACATGTTGGACACTTCCAGAGGCCTTGGTGGCTAGCGCTTTGTTAGTTGATTTCTTCCTCGAGGACATGCATGAACTTGAAAAGAAAATATGGGATCAATATGAATACAAAATCATAACCAACATCAAATTTAATCTATTTAAGTATCTTTAAATACCCAAGGATTCATTTGAAATGGTGTTGGGTAGAATATATTCATATTCATATGATAGAATGATAGCAGACATGGTGATAAATATGGTGTAATTTATAGAAGAAAATGGATTTAAAGATGCTCAAAAGTCAAAATGAGCAGTTCTTATAAAATGCTCTGATGACTATCAGAAGAGTTATTTTCAAATTCTCTGAAAGCCATCGACAAAGTTAGTATGAAAGGCTCTGATATGATTAGCGTACATTGGTTCAATTGATGAGAAGGTCACCAATGAAGGTGAGGGATCGAGAGAATCCTTGAAGTTATCTTTAACTCATCCGATATATTAGAGGAGTTGATATGAACTCCTCTGATATATTGGAAGAGTTGGATAGAAGTGTTCTGAAAGGTCAGAGAGCAATTCGGGGAAGTTCTTGTAGAATGTATTGATGAGTACCTTGGTGAATCAAAGGAGTTAATAGAAAAGGTTCTGATTACCATCAGGGAAGTTAATGGGATGGTCGTTGATGGAATCTTAAGTACATTGGTGGGAATGGCATGAAGTATTTTGAAAAGTCAAAATCAATTTGGGAGAGTTTATTCAAACTTCGTCAATGGCTATCGACCTAGTTCATGGGAGTCTCCCGATGGGACAAGAAATATTTGTAAAACACTCATGAAATTTGTATCCATTTTGGACTGAGTCTTGGTGTGAGGAAAACATGCTTTAAATTGCAAAGCAGGTTTGAAATCTGCAACTATGGGATATTTTATCCTTCCTACTTTTGAGGGGATTCAAAAATGTTAAGGGGGATAGTGTTACGGGTAATGGGTCTGGCTCGACTAGATACCATACAGTGGGTTTAGTTTGTTGTCTAGATTTGTGGAAGTTGAGAAGGTAGGGGTCGAGGAGGGAAGATGGGACGAGATTGAGGATAGGCCATAGTGATATTGTGGGTTTGAAAGGGTGAGCCTATAGCTATGGATTTTGACAATACAATCTAAGTGAACATGAAGGAGGTGAAGTTGAGGGTGAGAGAGGGTGAAGGTATGGGAAAATGTGGAGAAAATTTATAGCAAATGTCTTGGGGAGAACTAGGGTTACTAGGGAAACAAATAAACAAACAAAAGAAACCCTAACCCTTAGAATACTCTAATCAACAAGAGAATGGGTGTAAGGTAGAGTTAGGGCTTACCTAGTGAGCATCCAACACATGTAATATGTTGAGTGGTTGAGGGTGAGGAGATCCGCATTTGATTCTTGGAGAAAATATACTTCCTTCAAAATTTAATGAAATAACAAGGGTCGAAAGTGAGTTCTTATTTATAATCTTCGGGTGATTTTGGTCAATAAATGTGAGTAGGTGGGGCGTTTTAAATTGGAAGAGTTGACACCAAGTCCTCTGATGTGTATCAAGGGACTTGGTGGGAAAGTATATGATACACATTAGGAGACTAGGTACCAAGTATGTTGAAGTTCATCGGAAGAGGTGGCAAGAACTCCTCCGATGTATCGAAGGAGTTAATATGAACTCTGATGCATCAGAGGAGTTGGCAACAACTTTTGTGAACAAAAATTGTCAAAGGGTCAGGTTGTGAGGCTTCTTGATTTATATCGGAAACATTGGAGGGAACTCCTTAGATATACATTGGAGGAGTTACTATCAACTCCTCCGATGTACATCAGAAGAGTTTTCATCAACTTTTCCAAAAGCCAAAAAGACTTAACTTCATTTTTTTTAAAGTCCTCCAATTTGAAAGATATAAAATTGGCTGAGAAGTTGATATTGAGGAGTGTGTTTAGAGAAATGGGAAGAATCCATTAGTGATCCAGAATCGGATCTAGGAGGCGCCCTAGGTCCAAAAAAGGCTCAAAATGAAAGTTCTCGGAATTGAATGAAACCAATTCCATTGCTACCGTCTCTTCGCGCTGATTCCAACCATATATTTACTTTCTCAAATAGGCGTAGTATGCGAGATTTATCACACTCTGACCATTTTCCCAAACAGGGAAAAAGTCAACAGGTCAACAAATGAAAAGTCAATGTTGACGTAGCATTGAGACATGTGGTAGCACAACAACATTTTGACTGGGCAGAGGGAATATCCACTCAGAAGTTGACAAGTGGCATTATTCAGGAAAATGAAGAGGTGCCACGTGACCCAGACGTGGGCTGCCACGTGGCACACTATCACTGGATGGCAGTTTAAAAGTTTTTTGGGGCTCATGAGATGTGAACCCATGACCCATTGCTAGAGAAAATATTTTGGAGAGGTCCAATGGGAAACATGCAAACATATGTGTTTTGGGTTTAAAAACCACTTTATATTATATATTTCCATGTATAAAGTGTATGGGGCAGAAGGGGGTTGGGGCTAAGCCCCAACCCACGGTTTATTTATTACTTGTGACCACAATGCATAGAGCATGGGATCCTTTCACTTAACCACCAGAGAGTTCCTTTTAGGCACCTGTCCACCATATATCATGGGGATGGAACCAAGGGTTTAGGTGCACCTCAAGGGTGCGATCCTATCCCCATAACACATATGACCAGTGATTTCGGAAAAGGGGCCAACACACAGCCCTTTGGGCTGGGGCTTGGCCACCTATACACCATATGACCTCAATTTGGAGTGCGCGCCCAACCCCTTTGGGTTATGTTTGATTTTTGGTTATACAGGTGGGTTTTTAACCATATAGTAGTGGATTTTATGCCTGTAATTGGAGATTTTTGCCCACTTTTGGGGGATATTGGGCTCGTCTTGAGGCTAGATATTGAGAGGAAGTTAGGAGATGATAAAAAACTCTAGATATATATAAACCAAACCTTATTGAGGCCATTGAGGAATATTCAAAGTTTTTTTATGCTGAAGGAATGCAAAGCCAAAGCCATTTTTATGTAGGGAAGTTGTTGAGGAGCGCACCTTTGAGGGCCATTTCTGGGAGCTCCGATCATCCATTTTGAGTTTCGTTTCTTCTGTTGGGTTCTAGAGATATGGGAGAATAAGAACAGATCAATATTGTATCCTTTTGGCACTACTATGATGTACTTATTGATCTTTGAATAGAAATAAGAAAGCCTCACCCAGTGAGACAAAGGCCCGGAGATGTAGGCGAGATTGCCGAACTCCGTTATCACATTGGTGTTATGGTTTTGTTAGAATTAGAGAAGTAAATAATAAAATTATTGTCTTTTAAAATTCTGTTAGATAGAACAACAAAGGTATTAACTAAGTCAAACTTTAGAACTGAACAATTGAATTCTAGATAGTTAAATCATAACAAGTCAGAATGTGAACAACAAGTAGGATTAAACCATAAACTTATTTATGAGTGTGCACAATGCTCAGATATAGAATTATGTTCATAAGAAATGATTAGATTCAAACATAAAATTTTCTTAGTAAGCAAGATAGATCATTTTTACCATTAGATAACAGATCTAAGCAAGTAGATAGAAGATCTAACAATAGATAACAGATTTGAGAAATTAGGTAACAAATCTAAGAAATAGATAATAGATATAGCAATGGATAAAAAATCTGAGAAATTAGATAACATATCTAAGTAAATAGATGACAGATCTATGCAATAGAAAACTTAACCATTAGATTTCTAATTCTAGAAAGATTAATCAAACAGATCTAAACAAGACTGTGTTAGATCTAAACTAGGATGGATTATAGAATTAGAAACACACAGATCTATACAATAACAAATTAATCTGAATCATAAAATAACTTACCTCTTGATGTCTTACCTCTAATCATTGAAGGATTTCATGCCTCACACAAGGGATGAAGAGCCACTGGTAATATGCTCAAAAAAAGTCTAGAGTCATGGATCTACCTCAAGGGTTAGATATCTTTCAAAGAGAATTGTAGGACTATTAAACCGCCACCAGAACTTCACACAAGTTTACCAAAAAGAACACCCCACAAACCCTCATGCACGAACATAACATCCAGGAGGAGGGACGACTGCCTTAAGGATGGCTCAACCACCTTGCTTAGGGTGTCGCGACCTTCATAAGAAGCTCAGGTAGGGGATGACTATCTGTTGAAGAGGGTTTGTTGGCTGAAAGAAGGATGCTTGGCTGATAGTATTGAAATAGAGCAGCAACACAAGAGTTCTCAGCAGTGGAAAGCACCCACCACACTCACACAATAGATAAAGCAAATCAATAAGAACCTGGAACAAAACTGCCACAAGGAGAGGTCTGAAAGTTGCCACTAAAAGAGTCATTGACTGTTGCTAACTGTTGCAAAGGAGGCCGCAGACTTACAAGAGAGCAATATGCCACACTTAGGAGGAAGAGGAATTATGAGAGTGTGTAAGAATGAAGGGGGAGGGTTTCTTATTTATACTTTTGGGTAAGGGTTAGGATAAAATAAATATAACTAAAAATAATATATTTAATTAATATAAATATTAATTAAATATATTTATAATTTAAATTAATTAAATATTTCTTATATTAACCACAAAATACAAAATACAAACCCCCAAACAAACTCAATCCCAAAAACCAAGGGTGGTGGGTTTAGGGGAGGTTTA
The DNA here is from genome assembly GCA_009831015.1 of Picea engelmannii. NCBI lineage: Eukaryota > Viridiplantae > Streptophyta > Pinopsida > Pinales > Pinaceae > Picea > Picea engelmannii. The sequence goes on along the minus strand of ML786886.1, from coordinate 105,997 downwards.
CATATGTCCATATAATTATCAAGGTGACCTTTTTAACTTTATCATCACTTCATATAGGTTACATCCCTCATGTGTCCATGCCCACCTTCAAAGAGGGTCATACACCAACAACTACCCGATCAAGGACCAGGTTTCCCCATAACATATCTGGGGTATTATCCACCAAGGTACAAGACCAAGGATCAACCCATTCCTTAGACATGGGTATCCTGGATCAAGTCCAGGGACCCTAGACATATCTAGGGATGTAACTACTTGGTCCCAGACCAAGAACCCCAGTCATATACTGGGGGGCCTCTCAAGGGTCTTTACTGCTTGGTCCCAGACCAAGAACCCCAGTCCTCTATTGGGGGGCTTGCAAGGGTATTTTTCCATGGCTCTGACTGTTTGTTCCTAGACCAAGAACCCCACGAGTGCATTGGGGGCCCTAGTTCTCAGCTAGGGTATTTTCCATTCTCCCGGAGAATGGCTCGTGCAGCTGCTTAAAATTCAACAGGTTTGCTATTGTTTATTGCTTCATTTCAGTTTTGTAAATGATTATGTGGCTATGATAACTTCTCATATCTTCTTCCTCTTTCTTTAAGCTTCCTTAATCGGTTAATGAACACATGCATAATAACTCAACCATAGTCATTAAAAGATCTTTTTGGATCAACTGGTATCAGAGCTACGTGACGTTTGGATTTGAGTTTTGCATGTTAACTAGGGAAAAGCTACAGCGTGGTGAAGGAGATATTGTTGCAGAGAATACATTGATTAGATTGAGAAAGAGGACTTCTCATAGTGAGAAGATGGCATCGGAAGAGGGACTTTCTCAGGATGAGAAAGAGTTTAGAAAAAATTTCTTTGCTATGTCGGAGATGATCAAATTTTTGTACGAGGATTACTTGCAACGAAAGAGACCAATTTTGGGTGAACCTTCAAAGAGAAAAAGTGAAGAGGGAGAGGATCCTCCTCATATTCCTCCTTCTTCTCCTTCTTCTTCAAGTTCAAGTTCTAAATCCAATGCAAAGAAACATGTTCATAAATATAATAATGAAATTCCATTATTAAAACTTGATGTTAAATTCGAATTACCCATATATGATGGTGAAGTTAATGCAGAGAGACTTGACAATTGGGTCAGACATATGGAGGTCTACTGCAATGTGCAACAAATCAAGGAAGAGGCCACACAAATCAAGTTGGCATCATTGAGACTTGCAAGCACAACTCTCATCCGGTGGCAAAGGAAGTTTAAAAATGGAACACAACAAGTGGGTAATGTATTTCCATCATGGAAACGTTTTATTTATGCACTTAGGAAGCAATTCTATCCTTTGGGTTATAAAGAGAAAGCGTTAATTGAATGGAAAGATTTAAAACTAAGAAAAGGACAAACACTGCAAGAGTATACACATGGATTTCATAAAATGGCATTGATGTTAGATGTTCCTTTACATACCCAAGAAACCCTTATGAAGTAAATATGAGGCTTACCTTCACATATTAGAAACTTTTTATTCATGTTTGGACCCACTAAACTTGATGAGGTTTATGTTCCAGCGACATACATTGAAGCAGCGAAAACAAGTCTATTAGGGGAATCATCTTCGAGGAAAGAGGACAAGAGGAAATGGCATGGCAAGAATTCAATTTTAGTGGCAAGAAAGGAAGATAGCCCATCCTGCAAGCATTGCAAGAAAGAGGGACATGATGAGGATCGTTGTTGGTAGTTTCATATTGAGAAGAGGCCAAAGTGGTTCAAGGAAAGGAAAGGGAGGCAAACAGTTGCAGTGACAACATGACCGACAGACTTGGGATCAAATTCAGGTGATGAATCAAAGGTCACATTGGTTGGTATGACAGGTAAAATTGGTGAAGGAATTGATTGTAGAAGTAACTTGTTTCATATAAGGGTTATCATGTGACACACTAAGGTTGATACATTAATCGACAGTGGATCTCAATCTAACCTAATCTCAGAAGAATTGGTTAATAAATTGGGGTTAAAAACACAAGTACATCATAAGCCTTAGACACTTAAATGGATAAGGAATCATCATCAAATGCACATAACAAAGCAGCGCACAATCAAATTTGCAATTTCATCTAAGTATGTGGACGAGGTAACATGTGATTTAGTGCCATTACAAGAATTTGGAATGGTCTTAGGTAGTCCATACTTATATGATCGTAAGGCAATCTTCTACAGGACAAATAATCAATATCAATTAACCAAAGCAGGTCAAGATTATGTGGTTCATGCTCATCATGTTAAGGAAAATAAAACACTTCAAACTATGGAACAATTAAAGAAGGCAGTTCGAGCAAGAAACAAACCAATAATTGTTTCAAATGAAGTAATCGATCTTAAGAAAGAACATGAAATGATTACCGAATGGAAAATCAATCACAATTTACTTCAATATAAGCTCATGTCATGCAAATATTACAAGTATATCAACTCATTTGCATTCATGCTTTTGATACTATCATTAGTAATGTTATCTAAATGGATGATAGTGGCTTCAGTAAAATGTGGCAGGGCTCAAATGGTTAACAATATATTGTTGGTTGTCATGATTGTGTTATAGTTGATCTTGATGAGACAGGTGCACAAGACAGAGTTTAGAGAAAAAGGACAAGCCAGGTGGCCTATCCCAATCTTGTCGACTGGTCAATAACCTTTTGGGGACCAAAAGGTCCTTAGTGGGGAGGTGTGATCCAGAATCGGATCCAGGAGGCACCCCAGGTCAAGAAAAGGCTCAAAAATGAAATTTCTCGGAATTGAATGAAACCAATTCCATTGCGACCATATATTCGCGCTGATTACGGCCATATATTTACTTCCTCAAACAGACATTGTATGCAAGATTTATCACACTCTGACCATTTTCCCAAACAGGTAAAAAGTCAACAGGTCAACCGAAAAAAAGTCAATGTTGACGTCAGCATGACGCCATAATGTTGACGTAGCATTGAGACATATGGAAACACAACAACAGTTTGACTGGGCAGAGGGAAGATCCCCTCAGAAGTTGACAAGTGACACTATTCAGGCAAATGAAGAGGTGCCACGTGGCCCAGACGTGGGTTGCCACATGGCACCCTATCACCGGATGGCAGTTTAAAAGTTTTTTGGGGCTCACTAGATTCAAACCCATGAACCATTGCTAGAGAAAAGATTTTGGAGAGGTCCAATGGCCAACATGCCAACATATGTGTTTGGGGTTTAAAACCCACTTTATATTATATATTTCCATGTATAAAGTGTATGGGGTGGATGGCGACTGGGGCTAAGCCCTAGCCCATGGTTTATTTGTTACATGTGACCACAATGCATTGAGAACGAGATCCTTTCACTTAACCATAAGAGTGCACCTTTTAGGCACCTTTCCACCATATATAACAGGGCTAGAACCAAGGGTTTAGGTGCACCTAAAGGGTGTGGTCCTATCCCCATAACACATATGACCAGTGATTTCAGAAAAGGGGCCAGCGCACAACCCTTTGGGCTAGCGCTTGGCCACCTATACACCATATGACCTCAATTTGGAGTGTGTACCCAACCCCTTTGGGCTGTGTTTGATTTTTGGTTATACAGGTAGGTTTTTAACCATATAGTAGTGGATTGTATGCCTGTAATTGGAGATTTTTGCCCATTTTTGGGGGATATTGGGCTCTTTTTGAGGCCATATCTTGGGAGGATGTTGGGAGATGATAACCAACTCCAGATCTATATAAAACAGACCTTCTTGAGGCCATTGAGGAATATTTAGAGCAGGTTTTTGTTGAAGTAATGCCAAGCCAAAGCCATTTTTATGCACGGAATCTGTTGAGGAGCGCACCTTTGCAGGCCATTTCTGGGAGCTCCGATCATCCATTTTGAGTGTCGTTTCTTCTGTTGGGTTCTAGAGATTTGGGAGAACAAGAACAGATCAGTATTGTATATTTTTGGAATTGTTGTGATGTACTTATTGAGCTTTGAATAGAAATAATAAATCCTCACCCACTTAGACAAAGGCCCGAAGTCGTAGGTGATATTGTCGAACTCTGTTATCACATTTGTGTTATGGTTTGTTGTTGTTTATTGCTTAATTTTAGTTTTGTACATGATTATGTGGCTATGATAACTTCTAATATCTTCTTCCTCTTTATTTAAGCTTCCTTAATTGGTTAATGAACACATGCATAATAACTTAACCATAGTCATTAAAAGATCTTTTCAGATCAATTAGGGGGATATAAGTCAGATATTTTTCAAATTCGGAAAATACAAGGGGATCCATTTTATTGGAAGGAGTTTGCAAACAAATTAGAGCAAAATGGAGGGTTGTAGTGCCTAGCACAATAGGGGGATAGGCTCTAATGCCTCCTTACTTCTCCTCTTGTGTTTCCTTTGTAAATCCTTCAATCCTATCCCAAGTTGTGCTTAAGGGGGATTTTAGGATATCTAGAGACATAGGAGTTAGTTAATATCAAATTGGTCTAATGTGTCGTTATGTAAAACTCTGTTTCTTTATTATGTATTTGTATTCATTTGTAGTTAGGTAATCTGACTGTCATGATATGTTCCTAACAGATAGTGATCTAATCGATTGTATTCTCCTCGATATTAATGACTACATTGATCCATAGATTAACACCTGATTGGTCCATGGTCTCTATTTAAAGAGCATGAAGGGTCATTTGCTAATGATCTATTGTGAGAAATTCTAATGTAACTCTCTTGTAAAGTTTTTCTTTTTCATTGATAAATTTATCTAAGTGGTCGTGTTGCATGGGGTCGTGGATGTTTACCCAAGGGGTTTTACCAGACAAAAACATCAATGTGTTGATATTTGCTATGGTTGTGTGAGTGGTTAATGAAGGTGTTCATCCTATGTTGGAATACTTATGTTGTTGAACAATTTTCATTACGTAGATGGTGTCGTATTTTATATTTTAGCTTATTTTATTGCATTCTTAGTTTATTTGAGTAATTTGGGAACTACTTTTGTAATACTAAGTTATAACAATAAGAAAACACTACATAGTAGAGATATTTCATAGAAACATGTAAGATCTATTGTGATGAAATGTTCTAATGGAATATTCATGGCAGTTTATAGATCACATTGGTATCAGAGAAATTTGTTTTGGAGATTTTGTGAGAAATTTTAGGATATGGAAATTGGCTTAAAAAAAGAATTAATACATATCCATGGATATGATTAAAGTAACAATCCAAGGAATGACTTGGAGGATATATTTTCAATGATGAAAGAACATGTCTCTAACATCTATTGCAACATGGTAGGCCTCATGGCATCTCTAGAGAGCAAGTTTGGTATTTTTTGGGAGTTGGCGATGTAACATCCCCGACCACCCATAGGACGGGGTACACTACCTTCAAGCCCACCCTTGTACTTATTTCTCTTATCGATACCTTTTTAAATTAATAAGGATGCATAAAATAAAATATCTAACGACATGCACAACAATAACCATCAAGAATGCATATTCTAAGATTAAATTAAATGATAAACAAATACACAGGGGAATACATTCATATACAGATAAATAATACCATAATAGAGAGCATTTATCTTTATAAAATATGACACGAACTGGTTTCATACCAAGGACGTTCCACCCAACCATAGACAATATTGCTCCAAATCTCAACAACAGTGTCACCCCCGAGCCAGGGCTATGAATCCACAAGGACGGTTCCAGAGTGTTACTTGGCTTCCCAAACTAGTCAACACTCAAGATCTCACAAGATTTCCCAACACTTACATCAATCCAAGTACCCAACTCTCTTCTACCTAGCTTGCACCACCCAAGAGAATAGACCTCCACCCTTCTCTTCCACACAGTCCCTCAGTAATTCCTTCTCCTTCCAAGGCTCTAGCACAGTTGGTCTATAATCTCCATGTTGGAACTCTCAGGACTTGTAGTTGTGAACAAAGATGGAAACAGGCGAACACATCTCATACATGCGGGCCTCAAATCATGGCTGGATTACACCATCGACCTCTACAACCAAGGATACCATGGCTTCTCTTCAGCAGTTCATTTTCCTTTCCCAAGACAAGATAGAGATGAGGATGGATCAACGAGTTATAATTAAGGATGGGATGAATGAACGAATGAGTAAGTGAGTGAACGAATGTGTGAGGAAAAGAATGTAATGAAAATAAAAAGTGAAGGAGCGAATGAGCCAACCCCCCAATCAGACCAGGGATAGGTTTAAGTATTTTCATGGGGAATCAAGAACCTCCTAGCCTCCCCCAAGAAGCTCATGTAATTGATCCACTCCTTTAGATAGAAGAGTAATTAAAAATAGGAAATAAACATTTATCCCCTCAATCCCCCCTCTCTTGTGGAATCATAGCCCCCTATAACTCTAGTCCTTGTCTGTCTAGCATCCAACGATGTATTTATTATTAATAATGATCAAAACATTACATTTCTTGGGCACACTAGCCTTTTAATAATTGTTTGGTCACTCTGGCCTCTCAGCATTGTAAAAATACATTATTTAAAATGGGGGTTCAAAACCTGGGGTGTTACATCCCCTCCCCCTTATTTTGGCACTATCCTTAGTGCATATACAAAATAGAGATCAAAATCACAAAATTTATTTGAAAATATCCAGGTACTCTACCCACATGGCATCGTCATGCTCCCAGGTAGCATCTTCAGGACCGTAGTAGGTCCACTAAACTTTTACCAGCTCTATAACTTGATTCCGAAGCATTTTGACCTTTCTGTCCAATACCCGCACTAGATGAACCTGAAAGTATCCCTTTGTCTCTACTTGAATCAAATGCCAATCAATAACATGGTTAGGATCATGCACATATTTATTTAGTAAAGAGACATTAAATACATTATGCACATTCATGGAAGCAGACAATGCAAGCATTTATGCAATTCACCCTATTCTGTCCAATATTTCAAATGGACCACAGAACCTGACTACCATCTTTGTATAACTACCCAATTTCAAAGATATTTTCTTGGGCTTCACTTTCAGAAGTACATGCTCCCCTACTTTAAATTATCTAGTTGTCTTGTTCTTATCTGCATAAACTTTCTATCTATACTGAACTTCCTTTAAATTCTTCTTGATCTTAACCATATGGTCTTCCATTTCCTTGAGAAACTCTGGCCCAAGTACCACTCTATCTGTTGGGTTGTCCCAGCTCACTAGAGTATTGCATTTCCTACCATACAAGGCTTCAAATGGGCTCATTCTCAATGAAGCTTGATACCCATTTGTTAGCGTCGGAAGTCACTCCTGGATTGCTTGCAGGAGCAGAGCCCGACACCCATCAGTTTTATGTCACGATAGTTTTTTAAAAGGATGATCAGATGGAGATAAAGACTCGAGGAGTTATCACTCTAACTCGGGGACTGGGTCCATCATGTATGGGACAAAGGAGGTCTTGACCTAACTTCAGCCAGTGGGTTGATTAAAAGATGAGCAGGTGGAAGACTTGGTAGGAAAGGTGAACAAACAGCTTTGGGCAGCAGGCTTTCAGCGGTTTGTAGAAGAAAGACTCTAAATACAAGATCCTCTTGGTTCAGGGTCTCAAGAAAACGAAGGGAGACTTGACTTGATCCTCCAATTCCAAGTCACTCAGTGCTGGGAAAATCACAAGAACTGATTAGAAACAACGTAACTGCTACAGTGATCCAATCCAACATCATCCTATAACAGCTACAACTCGACTGGACCCTCCAATTCCGAGCTGTTTCTAACACAGTATAACAAAGATGTAAAAGAAACTGGCATTCATAAGGCAAGAAGTCTCAAAAGTCTATACATAACCAGAGTATCAGTGCTTCATTAAATCTTTACAACCGAGAGCTCTGCTCAACCATCGATAGATACAAAAATGGCGAAAACGCCTACATATACTAAAAACAATAATAGCAACAAAATCGAGATGCTGCATTAAACACATTGTGTCTGCATGGCTTCTGACAGTCTGTAGTTGTCGTCTCTGAATGATCGTGCAACTTATGGCAGACGCAATCGCATTCCTGACAGTTTCGTGGGTGAACCGACGTGCCTTTAATTCGTTGTCGGAATTTCCCATTATGGCGGAGGTGATGTCTAACCACCACCAACTACCTGAATGACTGCTTCATTGGGATTGAGGATGGCCCGACCAACTCGGCACCTTTGGGACATGGACGACTCCTTGCGCTGCCACCTGGATTAACTGAACTGCCTGATGAAAAGGCATGTTGGCCAGCGCGAAGGATAGGGCGCATAATAAGAGTGGTGGCACCAACATTGTGACAGTGAGGTAAGAAGTGATGAGGTGTGAGAGAGGTTACAGGGGGAGACACATGGCGGAAGGAAATAAGCATAGGGGACAGGCGATGAGATATAATGGACACACCCTTAGTGGGAGGCTAGCATGGAGGAGAGAGAAACATGTGGCAGGTGGTGAGTGGATGATGAGATGGACTAAAAGAGTGGAGATGGGGAGACACATGGAAACCGGGGAGAAGGGCCCTCGTTGATTCAAACCAGAGCAGTTGAGAAGGATGGGATCGCCTGAGTGCCATTGATCTAGGCGCTTTGATATCAGCCGTTGGGAAGATGCGCGCCTGATTCCGAACCCCCCCCCCCCTCTGCTTAAAGGTAGAAAGGCGGGGGGGTCCAGAATCGCCTTGAGCGCTGTTGATCCGGGCACTTTGATATCGACCGTTGAAGACGTGCACCCCCGATTCCGGACCCCCCCCTTCCGCTTAAAGGTAGAAAGGCAGGGGGGCTACAGAATCCGATGCGCGCCATTGATCCGGGTGCGCGAAATCATGTCGTCCAGAATTGGTTTCCATTTAAACACGGACGTGTTTGCATCCCGAACTTAGGACAAGTGGGTTTTTTACCCATTCCTTCGCATTTTACCCCCCTTACCAGAAATATCGCTAACATTTGGCTCCATGGGGGATAGAGTCGTCCCTGTGATGCTCTAAGAACACTTTTGCAGATTCAGTGTCTTGCTATTGGGCTAAGGAGTCATTTATTAAGATGAAAACAAAAAAATTATTTCCAAAAAACAAAAGAGCCGACTGCGGCTCACAATTTTTTTTTTTTCAAGAAATGCCCATTCACTGGGCCGCTAAAAACTTCTTTGCCTTCCAGATCCTGCAACCTGTAAGTATTGTTTGAAAATACTTCAAGGATCTTGAAAGGCCCAAACCAGAGGGCATCAAACTTACTGTGCTTGCCCCTATCCTACCTGGGTGCATCCCATTTTAGCACCAAATCACCCTGCTCGAATTCTTTCTTTCTGCCCTTCCTGTCAAAAGCCTGCTTGATCTTCTGTTGATGGTTGTAGGCCCTGTCCATGACCTGTTCTCGGATCTGCTGCACTTCCACCATCTGATGAATCCTTCTGACCATATTGTCAGGCTCTCCTTCAAGGTCCTGGAGGAATTTCGCTACAGATAAGGCGAGCTGAGTAGGGAAAACGGCCCTTGTTCCGTAAACAAGTTGGAAAGGTGAGATTCCCAGGGACTTCTTGGTTGTCACCCGATCATCCCATAGAGAAAATTTGAGCTTCGAATCCCAAGCTCTTTTATTGTCTTCCAGCAATTTCTTAATGAGCTTGATTAGGCTTTTATTGGAAGAATCTGCCAGTCCATTTCCCTGAGGATAATAGGGAGTAGAGTGAATTAGCGAAATCTCAAACTGTTCACAGAACTTGACCAGAGGCTCAGACCTAAAGGGGGTGGCGTTATCAGTGACAATTCTGCTAGGGAAACCAAATATGGCTATGATATCCTCCAGGAGGCTGATAATTACTTTGTGGGAAGTGCTCCTGGTGGGAACAACCTCTATCCACTTGGTGAAATAGTCTGTTGTAGTCAGGATCCATCTGTGCTGGCCACTTGAGGGAGGATGAATTTCTCCAATAAAGTCTAATCCCCACTGCTGAAAGGGTGTTGAAACCACTATAGGCTTTAATGGCAGAGATTTGAGCTGTTGCTTTCCTGAGAACTTTTGGCTTTTGATGCAAGCTCTGATTTCTCTGCAGACATCAGGGAATAAAGTGGGCCAGTAATACCCAGCCCAAAGGATCTTATGGGTTTTGGTCTTCCAGAAATGATGACCTCCGCATAGACCGCTATGGAAATCAAACATAACCTTCTGGGCCTCTTGTGGATCCAGACACCTTAAAAATACCCCTAGGGGGTCCTTCCAATACAAGGCTTGGTCAATGAGGCAATATCTGACTGCTTTGAGCTTTAAATATCTGTCCTTACTCTTTTCCATTCCATCAGGAGGCCTCAATTCTTGCAGAAAATACAAGATATCCTTGTACCAGGCGCATGCTGCTAGTGATAGGGCACTCTGGAAATGCTTGTCGGATGATTCAGCTTGCTCGTTGATGAAATTAATCCCCAAGGCTCTGCAATTGGATTCGGCTAGCAACTTGACTAAACCATGTCCCTTTATCAACTTGGTGGGCTTAATCTCTAGATCAAACTCTAGAATCTTGGCGATCCACTTACCTCTTTTCCCATCCATGTCGGGTTGTATAAGAATGTCCTTCACAGAGGCCGAAGGAACATATGCAGTGATTTTTGAGTGCAAGACATAGACTTTGAAAGCTTTGAGAGATTTCACCAAGGCATAGGCCTGCTTTTCCATGGCCTTGTACCAGAGTTCTGCATCTCTCAATTCCTTGTTGTAGAAAGAAATAGGTTGCTCTTTCCCTTGCTCATTTTTTTGCAACAAGACTATTGCTATTGTATCACAGGAAGCAAAAGAAAAGATCAGGAAGTCTTTAGAATAATCAGGACTGACTAGCACATGTGCCTCAGTCAATGCCTTCTTTATTTGGACAAAAGATTCCCTGGGTTCAGTAGTCCATTTCACTTCATTTCCCTTCTTGAGCATGGCCATGATGTGTTTCACCAACTCAGCAAAATTTGAGATAAATCTCCTCAGAAAATTTATCTTCCCCAAAAAGGCCTGAACTTCCTTCTTAGATCTGGGAAGTGATAGGGTCTGAAGCGCTTCTACCCTGCTAGGGTCAATCTTTACTCCCTCTGCTGTCACTATGTGGCCTAATAGCTTCCCTTCCTACATAGCAAATAAATATTTCTTGGGGTTCAGGCATAGGCCAAACTTCCGACACTTCAGGAAAACTTTCTTTAAGTGGTAGCAATGCTCCTTGTCTGTCCTGGAGAAGACCGTGATGTCGTCTAAATAGATTACCATGAACTAGTTTTTCTCTCCGATGAAGGCTATGTCCATGGCTCGCTGAAATGTTGCTCCTACATTCATCAGTCCAAAAGGCATTTTGGCATACATGAATGTGCCCCAAGGAGTGGTGAAGGCCGTTTTTTCCCTATCCTCAGTCATGACGGATATCTGATTGTAACCAGAGAAGCCATCAATCATGGATATTCTAGATGCACTAGTGACCTTCTGCAATATGTGCTCCATGTTGGGCAGGGGATAATTGTCTTTCCTTGAGCTCCTGTTCAGGTTCCTGAAATCAACACAGAGTCTGATTTCCTTGTTTTTCTTCCTTACCATGACCAAATTGGCCACCCAATCGGAATATCTCAAGGGGACAATGATTTGGGCATCTAGCAGCTTCTTCACTTCTTTCTCCATTACAGGTAGCAACATGGGATTTATCTGCCTCAGCTTCTACTTGAATGGCTTAGCCTCTTCTTTCAGTGGGATCTTGTGCTCAATGATCGATGTGTCATACGTCTTGAGGTCTTCGTAGGTCCATGCAAACACATCAGCAAACTCTCTCAGCAACTCGGTATATTCAACCCTCTGCTCATTGGTCAAACTCTTTGACAGATTGACAAACTTAGGCTCCTCTAGTGTGCCAATGTTGCACTCAGCTGTGTTAGCATCATCACCTGAAACTTTCCCCTTTACTGCCATGTCATTCCCATCGAACAACCTCTCTAAGGGGACTAGTCCCCTCAGAATGTGATTGCTAGGCAGCTAAATAATGTCATGCTTTGCTATTTTACTCCACAACTCACCCCCATCCAACCTTTCCTCAGAGGCAGAATCTTGATCGATATGCAGCTCTGAAAACTCTTTGATAGTCTCCAAGAATTTCTTGATCTCAAGATCATCCTCAAAAACGTTCCAATGCTTGACATTGTCAGGTATGGAGGGCCTGTATTTTACTTCTACATCATACCTAATCTTGGGTAGCAAGGGTATTTTGAAATTGGTTGTTGATGTAGCCAAGGAATCTGCCACTATGTTTTCCTCTCTTGGGATGAAAGAAATATTAAACGTTGAGAAGAAACTATCAATTAGGTCCCATACCTCATTTCTATAACTCCTAAGTCGAGGATGATTGGCCTGATAAGCGCTTATGATCTGCTGGACTACCAATTCAGCATCTCCGAACACTGCTACCTCTTGAATTCCCATTTCCCTTGCGGCTCTTAATCCTAGGATAAGAGATTCATACTATGCCACATTGTTAGTGGTTTCGAATTCCAGCTTATATGACAGGGATATGGTCTCCTGAGAAGGTGACACAAAAACCACCCTAGCTCCAGCCCCTTCTCGGGAACATGCTCCATCAAAGAACATTTTCCAAATTGGGGTGACGGATGGAGGAAATTCATGGGAAGCAGGGGGCTACTTTCTGAGTTGCAGAGGAGGCTCGGGGGCATGGGTGAGCTGTAGTAGACTGGAGCCTAAATCAGTGTCCAAGGCAAATATGGGATGATTGGTAGGGTTGGCTTCGTCACTGATTATGTAGGCCAGTTGGGCTTCCCTGTATAGTCTTCTATGCTCTCCTCCGAACACTGGTATAGTAGCATATGTGAGGTCCATCTGCAAGGTTCCCCCTAGTCTTTTTATCCAAGATATTGATAACAACATACCGAACTTGGGGGGAACATCGACCACTACAATATCCATGACCACACTTTTCATGGGTAGTTGAAACAAGGTCACAACCAGGTCTTTAATAACTCCAAGATATTGAACTCTCCTTGAGTCAAAAGAATAGAGGTCATGATAGGCTCGGGTGACTTCTAGCCCCAATTCTTCCATGACAGTTTTGGGCATGAGGTTGTGAGAAGCCCCTGAATCCATTAAGAAATTGTGCATCACTTTATCATGTATGTTTAGGGATGTGTAGAAGGGAGGGGATGAATCGTCTCTATCTTCTACCATGGGACCTAGGACAATAGTTGGCTTTTCATCTTGGAGGTTTATGGAGTCTGCGAGAAGGTATGAGGCTTCGGATTGTAAAATCTCAGAGAAGCATTTTTTAAATTCCCCATGTTTAATTAGCTTGGCGAGGGGCACAGGGATTCTGATCTTTTGAATTTCATGCTCAAAATTAAAAGGAGATGTAAGCTTTGAAATTTCTCTTATTTCAGGAACATGATTGTGGACAATGGGAGAGAGGGGTTGACCCTTTTTACCTCTGTTACCATCTGCTACTTCATTAGCAGGTTTCTTTGTTCTAGTGGACTGCTCAGGAATATCAGGTGCTGTTGTATTTTTGTCGGACCTCAGGTTATACCTACCTCGACCATCGCTAGCCTTGTCTCCCTTGCTCAATTCATTTAGCTGACTATCCATGAGATATTCCTCGTAAGTTGCTTGAGTGAGATGAGGAAAAGGAGGAGTTTCTCCAAGGCAATGGATTTCAGGATCAAAATCCTTTGTCTCCCCTTCTTCCTCTTTGGCCACGAAATTGTTCTGAAAAGGGGCCTGAATTCTTTGGTCTTCTCTGTCTCTTCCCCTTTCTATGTGCATAGTCGGGGGAGTGATATTGTTCGGCCTCCTGAAACCCCCTTTGATTTCGGTGCTCTGAGGTCCCTTGTTCATTTGCTTCCTTTCCACCTTCAGTCTCTCCATCTCTTCAGACAGAAACTTCATCATCTGGGTCAATTCATCCACTTGAGTGTGGGGCAACGATGGGTTGGAAGTTGAGGCTTCGGATTTTCCCTTTCTCCTGTCTGCATCTGCCTTGCTCCTTAGTCTGTCGGATGCTAATATGTTGCATTCCACTTCTATGGCCACATATTGCATTTGAGCTAAGGAGGTGGCTCTCCTTTCCCTCAATAAAAGGCAGAAATCAGGGCCAAAAGCACCAGCATAGGAAATTTGGGCAGAGGCTTTTGAGGGCTTTATCTCTGCAGGAATCTTATTATACATCTTATTGAATCTTTTGGAGAAGTCAAAGACAGACTCTCCTTCCATTTTCTTCAGAGACCCAAACTCCGTCATGTAATACATAAAATCCTTCCTATCTCCCCACTGCCTCAGGAAAACACTATCCAAGGCTTCAATTCTGGCAATAGATCCAAGGGTCAACCCTCTAAACCATTTCCTCACCTCACCATCCAGGCTCTGGACAAACACTCTCATCCAGACATCTTCATTTTCAATATTTAGGTTGTCTGCATAACTGTAGAAAGTAGCCAAGTTCTCTTCTGTAGTTACGTCCCCTTCTCCAGTGAACTTGGGCATTTATTTCAAATAGTCTCCAGCGGGGAGAGGATTCATGGGATGGGGTAGGACTAAGGGAGCATATCTGGTAGCAACTATAGCGTCCATTATATTAAGAGGGGGATTAGCACCAGCCATAATAATATTAGGTTGAGGAGAGCTGGGAGGAGAAGGAGTTCATGAAGGGGCTATTGGGAACGAGTCTCAAAGTGGAGTGGGAAACAAGAGAGGATTTAAGGAGAAGGCTAATGAACTCAAGTCAGCAGGCGCTCCTCTTTGCGTAGGAGTGGGAAAATACTCTGCAGTCACGGGTCTTCGCCGAGAAACGGCTTCAAAGGAGAGGGGAGTGACAAGGATTTCTCCCTCTAGTCCCAGACCAGGAGGGGAAAAATCAGTATGAACACTCCCAAAATTCAGGAAACGGGAAACCTCTGAAGGAGGTCTATCAAGAAACTGAGGAGGAGAAAAAGGAGTTCTTATAGAAGGAAATGGTGGATTACCTGTTTCGGTGGTGGAAGCTTCTTCTTCAGGGGCCTTTCCTTTTCTGAGAACCACCTCTGGATCAGTTACAGGTGTAGCTAGAGGCAGCTGTGGATGTGACCGCGTATGTCTTCCTATGGAAGCCACAATTAAAACAGTGGGTTCACTCCAGTGGAGTCGTCACAATGGAGTCGCCAGGTGCGCAGTAGCAATCTTGATAATTCTGATATCTAATGCACCTTCAGAATCAGTTAATCGTTGTCGTTCAATCCCGGGGAAGATATTCAACTTCGTCCCCGGCAACGGCGCCAGAAATGTTAGCGTCAGAAGTCACTCCTGGATTGCTTGCAGGAGCAGAGCCCGACACCCATCAATTTTATGTCATGATAGTTTTTTAAAAGGATGATCAGATGCAGATAAAGACTCGAGGAGTTATCACTCTAACTCGGGGACTAGGTCCAGCATGTATGGGACAAAGGAGGTCTTGACCTAACTTCAGCCAGTGGGTTGATTAAAAGATGAGCAGGTGGAAGACTTGGTAGGAAAGGTGAACAAACAGCTTTGGGCAGCAGGCTTTTAGTGGTTTGCAGAAGAAAGAATCTAAATACAAGATCCTCTTGGTTCAGGGTCTCAAGAAACCGAAGGGAGACTTGACTGGATCCTCCAATTCCAAGTCACTCAGCGCTGGGAAACTCACAAGAACTGATTAGAAACAACATAACTTCTACAGTGATCCAATCCAACATCATCCTATAACAGATACAACTCGACTGGACCCTCCAATTCTAAGTTGTTTCTAACACAGTATAACAAAGATGTAAAAGAAACTGGCATTCATAAGGAAAGAAGTCTCAAAAGTCTATACATAACCAGAGTATCAGTGCTTCATTAAAGCTTTATAACTGGGAGCTCTGCTCAACCTTCGATAGATACAAAAATGGCGAAAACTCCTACATATACTCAAAACAATAACAGCAAAAAAATCGACACGATGCATTAAACACATTGCGTCTGCATGGCTTCTGACAGTCTGCAGCTGTCGTCTCTGAATGATCGTGCAACTTATGGCAGACGTAATCGCATTCTTGACAGTTCCGTGGGTGAACCGACATGCCTTTAATTTGTCGCCGGACTTTCCCATTATGGTGGAGGCGATGTCTAACCACCACCAACTACCTGAATGACTGCTTCATTGGGATTGAGGATAGCCTGGCCAACTCGACACCTTTGGGACGTGGATGACTCCTTGCGCTGCCACCTGGATTAACTGAACTGCCTGATGAAAAGGCGTGCTGGCCAGTGCAAAGGATAGGGCGCATAATAAGAGTGGTGGCGCCAACATTGTGAGGGTGAGGTAAGAAGTGATGAGGTGTGAGAGAGGTTACAGGGGGAGACACATGGCGGAAGGAAATAAGCAGAGGGGACAGGCAATGAGATATAATGGACACACCCTTAGTGGGAGGCTAGCATGGAGGAGAGAGAAACACGTGGCAGGTGGTGAGTGGATGATGAGATGGGCTAAAAGAGTGGAGCTGGGGAGACACATGGCAACTAGGGATAAGGGCCCTCGTTGATTCAAAACAGAGCAGATGAGAAGGATGGGATCGCCTGAGCGCCGTTTATCCGGGCGCTTTGATCTCGGTCGTTGGGAAGATGCGTGCCTAATTCTGAACCCCCCCCCCCCTCTGTTTAAAGGTAGAAAGGCGGGGGGGTCCAGAATTGCCTTGAGCATCGTTGATCCGGGCGCTTTGATCTTGACCATTGAAGAGGTGCACCCCCGATTCCGGACCCCCCCCTTCCGCTTAAAGGTAGAAAGGCGGGGGGCTTCGGAATCCGATGCGCGCCGTTGATCCGGGCATGCGAAATCCTGCCGTCCAAAATTGGTTTCCATTTAAACACGGATGCGTTTGCATCCCGAACTTAGGACAAGTGGGTTTTTTACCCATTCCTTCGCATTTTACCCCCCTTACCAGAAATATCGCTAACACCATTATTATATGAAAACTCAACCAAGTGTAAGTAATATTCCCACTTAGATGGCTTATCCATCACATACATTCTCTTCATATCTTCAATTACTCAGTTGACCCTCTCTTTTTTCTCATCTGACCGTGGATGGTATGATGTGCTAAAGTTTAGATTTGTACCAAATCCTTTAAACAATCCCCTCCATAAATTGGAGGTAAACTTTGTATCTTTGTCCGAGACAATTGTTCTAGGTATCCCATGCAACCTAGCAATCTCCCTCATGTAAATGTCTGCAATATTAGTCGATGTATGTGTTGTTTTTACCGAAAAAAAATGAGCAACCTTTGCTAATCTGTCAACCACTACCATGATTGAATCATGTTGTCTTGTTGTCCTGGGTAATTTAGTTATGAAATAAATGGTTATCACCTCCCATTTCTTCTCTGGGATTGGTAATGGTTGCAACAAGCCCGCTGGGTGCCTATGCTCAACCTTCACCTTCTGACATTCCATACATCGAGCGATGTAATCAACAACATCCTTTTTCATTCACAACCAAAAGAATTGGCTTCTTACTGTTGTAATCATTTTCTAGTAACCGAGATGTCTAACATAAGGAACATCATGCATTTCCTTCAATACCAAATTCATCAGTTCTCTGGAACTAGGAACATAGATTATATTCTTATGCATGAGTAATCCATCTTCCTTTATCTCATACTCCTTTATTTTCTATTTTACATCTCCTTGCTGTAAGCTTTCCTTTACCTGTAGGTAATGCCAATCTGTAACAAGATCATCTAAATTATGCTCTTCAAGTCTGATTGATGCATACTAATAGTAGTAGCATGCATGAGATGCACTCTTCTACTAAGTGCATTGACAAATTTATTCTCTTTTCGTTTGATATTCTTGATGTCGAGGTCATATTCACTTAAAAATTCCAGCCATCTTGTTTGCCTGGAATTCAAGGTTGGTTGTTCAAAAATAAACTTCAGGCCAATGTGGTATGTCCTTAATTCAAATCACTTCCCCATGAGATAATGCTTCCACATCTTCAAGGCGTGGACAATGCCAACAAGCTCCAAGTCATGTGTGGCATAGTTCTTCTCATGTTCCTTAAGATTTCTGGACTTATAACCAATGACATGTCCATTTTGCATGAGGACTCCCCCAATTCCTTCCTTACATGCATCTATACATACCAAAAAACTTTCATTTGGGTCAAAAATCTTTAACACAGGTGCACTAGTAAGTAATTCCTTCAACAGATTAAAATTCTCTTCACACTTAGGTGTCCATTCAAATTCAGTTCCCTTATTTTGCAAAGAAGTGATGGGATGAGAAGTATTAGAGAACCCTACTATGAACCTCTGTAGTAACCAAGTAATCCCATAAAAGATCTAACTCCTCACACATTTATGGGTGTTGGCCATCCTCTATTGGATTCAATCTTCTCTGGATCTACTACTATGCCCTGCTTTGAAATAATGTGTCCCAAGTAATGGATCTACTTTTGATAAAAATAACACTTACTCATCTTGGCATATAACTGATGTTCTCTCAGCACTTGCAATACCAGTCTTAAGTGATGTTCATGCTCCTCTTTAGACTTCAAATAAATATTTATGTCATCCAAGAACACTATGACAAACTTATCCAAACAATTTCTGAATATGCCATTCATTAAGCACATAAATACAATTGGTGCATTGGTCAGTCCAAACGAAACCACTACAAATTCATAATTCCCATACATGGTTTTAAAGGTTGTCTTATGAATGTCTTCTTCCTTGATCCTTACCTGATGGTATCCCGACCTCAGATCAATATTCAAAAATATATTTGCTCCTCTTAGTTGATCAAAGAGGATATCAATTATGGGTAGAGGAAACTTGTTCTTTATAGTATACTTGTCCAGTTGTCAAAAGTCAATACACAGCCTCAAGGTTCCATCCTTATTTTGACAAAAAGTACTAGTGCTCCCCAAGGTGAAACACTTGGACGTATGTACCCTTTCTTCAACAATTCCTCCAAATGCATTTGTAATTCTTTTAACTCTGGTGTTCTCATTCTGTAAGGTGTCTTTGACACCGGGGTAGCTCCAAGCACTAAATCAATTGAGAAATATATCTCCCTTCTTGGTGGAAACCCTGGTATCTCTTGGAATACATCTTCAAATTCTTGTAGTACTGATAAATATTCAAGTCTTGGCCCCTTTGTATTTTTTGGCTCTTCCACATGAGATGCATACAATTGACATCCTTTTCTAAAACATCTCTTCAGCTGTAAGGCTGAAATCTCCCTTATAGATATGGGTCTTGGAACTCCTTTCACAGTGTTTTTTTTTCCATCTTCATCAAGACAAGTAAATGTCTTGCTATGACAATCTAGGATAGCATGATGCTTGTCCAACCAATCCATTCCAATTAGAATATCATAAGACCCCAATGGTATGATATTTAGATCAGCACTAGTATTCACACCATTAAGACTTATGGAACAACTTCTGACCATATCATGGATTCTCCTTTTGGTTCCAGTGGCTAACTGAAACAAACTTGATTTTCAAATCTTACTCTTCTCCAAATGTAATCTATCCACTATTTTTGGATCAATGTAACAATAACTTGCTCATGAATCAATTAAAATAGAAACATATTGATTTATAATCTTACCTTCCTCGATCATATTGGACTGGTACTCTACTTGTTGATCATCTAAACTTTCATAGATTCTTCCCATATATTCGATTGTTGTAGCCTCTTGGATGTTGTGCACAGTATTCACTCTGTATTTTCTGTGTGGGAAATCCTTGTACAAGTGATCTTCCTTGCATCCCCAACATTGGATTGGTGGTCTTCCCCATTTTCCCAAGGATTCTTCTTTCTTAGATTCACCCTTAGCATATTGATATTGATGACTTCTATTAGGCTCATTCCTATTGAAGGGAAGTCTGAATCCTTTCCTCCTTTGATCGAAATTATCCTTTTTTTTATCCTTCCAATATTTTTCCAGGGATTCTCTTCCCTATCCTTGATCATACAGGTATTAAGTCTTCCTAATGGCCTTAGTCAAGGTCTTGGGATCATCATACCTAAAATTTTATTTATAAAAGGATGGTAGTCCACTTAGAAATATTTATATTTTCACCTTCTCATCATCAATGAACCTGACATACTTTAACAATCCCAAGAACTTCTTCTCATATTCTGCCATAGTCATGCTTCCCAGCCTAAGTTCAAAGAACTCCTGCATTTTCTTGTCATATAAATGATCTGTGAGGTACTCCTTATGGAAGTACTTATTGAACCACTTCAAAGTGATCCTATTCTCATTAATATGTTCAACCTGCTTCAGTTGATCCCACCACATTGAAGCTTTCCCATGTAAATGGTAGGTGGCAATCCTAGCTTCTAGGTTTGATGAATAGTTATGCAATTGAAAATATCTTCTGAGTCCAAGCAACCATGATTCAACATCATCTTCCCTTTATTTTTCACCATCAAAGGATGGTGGATTAATCTTCCTCAACTCTCCTTGCAAACTGTTCACTTCCTCTCTCCTTCTCTAGTGCCTAACAGGAGACACCTTTTGACGACTTATGGAATATTCTGATGCATAAAAATTTATTTCTGAGTAAGGAGGTGAGTGGTGTCTGCGAGTTCTTCTAGAAATTATGGAATGACCAACTCTTCCATAATCATCTCTTCTTTCATGACACCTTCCTTCTTCCTCTTGCTTCAATCCATTCTTAGCTTGACTTTGCAACTTCGAAACCTTCAGCTAGGACCAGATCAATGGTCCTCATCCTCATTCATGATCAACGAATGAGATCCACTTCGGGACTCTGCGCTTCAGGAGTTCAACACTTTAGACTTCCACTTTCCCTCAGAGTAATCCATAACCGAGGTTCTATATCTGACGCCATGCGCCCACCTCAAATAAACAGTTCTAGTCCACTTTGGGACTTTGGCCTTTAGAAGTCTCAACTTTCCCCACTTGCTTCCTCCTAGAATGATTCTACCGGGAGTTCATGATCTGTTGATGTGTGTCCTACCACAGATCAATGACTATGAATCGCTTCGGCTCTTTGGGCTTCGGGAGTTTCAAAATCTCTACCTTCACTTTCTCCCGAAGTGTTTTCACCCGAAGTCAATGATCCGTCGACACATGTCTCTCACATATCAATGGTTGTGAATGGCTTCAGGTCTTCGAGTTTCGAGAGCTTCATAATATCTTCCTTCAATTTCTCCTAGAGTGATTTCACTAGAAGTTGATGATCCATTGATGTGTGTCTCTCATAGATCAACAATTGTGAATCGCTTCGACTCTTCGGGTTTCGGGAGTTTCAAACTCTCTGCCTTCACTTTCTCCCGGAGTGTTGATCCTTCGAACCGCTATGAGATATACTACCACGTGTCTTATGGGATCAACGTTCTATATGTACTCCGACCTTAAGGCCTTTGGGAGTTCTTTACCCAATTCAAACTATCACATATTTTTCCTCTGGAGTGCCCAATCTTCGGACTACAGGATCTATCGCCACATGGTGAAATACTAGAATCAGACACGTGGCCTAATCAGGTGGGTGACATGTGTCATGTTCTAACTGACATTTCAATCCTCCACATGTTAAAAACTTGTTGACATGTGGCACACATCCCATGTGTCCACATCATCCCAAGTGAAGCTCGTGAGCCACGTCACTTCGGAATTTTGGGCTTCAGAAGATTTTACTCTTGCACTCTTCAAGTCTCCCAAACTCTGAATTTATGAACTTCTTAAGATTTTGGGGTCCACATCACCTCCAAGTGACATCATCATGACCCACCACTTCGGCTCTTTGGACTTTGGAACTTCGGTCTTCGGGAGTTTCCATACTAGCACACTCCAATTCTCCCGAACTCCGAATTCCCGAACTGGCCAACCTGCCGACGCATGTCTCCCTTATCGGATGGTCCATATTAACTCTGGACTTCGGGACTTCAAGTAGTTCCTTCCCTAGTGTGTCTCTCTGCAAAACCTTATGGAGTACTAAGTCTCTGAAGTGAGATATCTGGCGCCACATTTCCTTGTTGATGGATGGTCCAGATGAACTCCCGGCTTCGGGCCTTTGGGAGTTCTGTCTCTTCGCATTTGTCTTTCTTCCAAAGTGGTTATCTATCGGAGTGCACAATCTCCTGCCACGTGTCCACTTCGATCAATGGTCTGGATATACTCCAACTCTTCAAATCTTCAAGCTTCAGGAGTCCTTTACTCACTCAGCTTCTTCTTGCTTCCTCCTAAAGTACGAGATCACCTAACACATGTTCCCTGCTTGAATATCAATGACCACGAGTGATTGTGGATACTCAAATCACTCACTCTTTAATTTCCTTTCTAATCTCCACAAAGCGAAGATGCTCGTCTGTAGTGGGATCGATATCCACCATTGATCTATTGATCTAGAGAGATCAATGATCCTAAGCGATTGTGGGCTCACAACTTGCAGAAACTTTAATTTGCTTCCTGATCCCTGTAATGCCTCCCCACAGTCAATTTCTCTCCAATGACATCTGACGGTTGTGACTTAATCCTTGCCTCACCTTCATCGGATGACCCTTGTTCATCTTCCCTTCGATCCAACGATCCTGGATCTCTCTTTATCCCATAGTGGTGATCGCTCCCGAATTCAAAAGGGACGGTCATGATCCTTCGAACCCTTACAAAGGATCTCTGACGTTCTATCTCCTGTGTAGATTTTGCAACGCCATTCCTCCTGAGATTTTCAACTTCACGGTCAGAATTTGATCTCAACCACGAGACTCTGACGAACAGACCCATCCCATACTAGCCTGGTGTTTCAACTAGAATCTTTGATACCAATCTGTAACATCCCCAACCACCCACAGGATGGGGTATGCTACCTTCAAGTCCACCCTTGAAATTCTTTCTCTTATCGATACATTTTTAAATTAAAAAAGGATGCATAAAAGAAAATATCTAATGACATGCACAACAATAACCAGAAAGCATGCATATTATAAGATTCAATTAAACGATAAATAAATACACAGTGGAATACATTCATATACAGATAAATAATACCATAACAGAGAGCACTTATCTTCATAAAACATGACACCAACTGGTTGTATACCAAGGATGTTCCTCCCAAACATAGACGCTAATGCTCCAAATCTCAAGAGTAGTGTCACCCTTAAGCCAGGGATATGAATCCACAAGGATGATTCCAGAGTGTTACTTGGCTTCCCAAACTAGTCAACACTCAAGATCTCATAGGCTTTCACAGCATTCACAGCAATCCAAGTACCCAACTCTCTTCTACCCAACCTGCACCACCCAAGAGAATGGACCTCTACCCTTCTCTTCCACGCAGACCCTCAGGCAGTCTTTCTCCTTCCAGAGCTCCAATGCAACTTCTCTAGAATATCCATGTTGGAACTCTCAGGAATCACAGCTGTGAACAAAGATGGACACAGGCCAACGCATCTCAGACATGCGGGCCTCAATTCATGGATGGATTACACCAACGATCTCTTCAACCAAGGATACCATGGTTTCTCTTCAACGGTTCATTTTCCTTTCCCAAGACAAGACACAGATGAGGATGGATCAACGAGTGATAGGTAAGGACGAGATGAATGAATGAGTGAGTAAGTGAGTGAACGAATGTGTGAGGGAAAGAATGGAATGAAAGAAGAAGTGAAGGAGAGAATGAGCCAACCCCTTAATTAGACCAGGGATGAGTTTAAGTATTTTTATGGGGAATCAAGAACCTCCTGGCCTTTCCCAAGAAGCTCATGTAACTAATCCACTCCTTTAGACAAAAGGGTAATTAAAAATAGGAAATACACATTTATCCCCTCAATCCCCCTCTCTTGTGGAATCATGTCCCCCTATAACTCTAGTCCTTGTTCGTCTAGCAACCAACGATGTATTTATTATTAATAATGATCAAAACATTACATTTCTTGGGCACACTGGCCTTTTAATAATTGTTTGGGCACTCTGGCCTCTCAGCATTGTAACAATACATTATTTAAAATGGGGATTCAAAACCCAGGGTGTTACAGAGGAGCTCTAAGTTGAAATCTACCTTTGATAGGAGATATAGAGACAAACAAGAACTAGAAAATGATCCCAATAAAGAGAGACCAATTTCTAACATCACCTCTTCCCAATCTCTATTCAAACTAGAAGATTAAGTGAACATCAAACCCTATCAAGGTGAGATCAATGTTGTTAATTTGAATCAATGATTTCAATAGTTAGAATTCTATTTCAATGTTCATGATATAAGATAAGAGAACAATATATAATTTGATCAACTAACAAAAATGCATGAATACAATATGAAACATTCAACCAACAATTTCATTCAAAAGACACCAACCTTCAATCTTTCTTTCGTCGTGATAAAATTATACTAGTTTGAATTACAAACTATATCCATCCCTTTCTCCCTAGCAAGAGTTCACCTTTTAAAATCCTCACACAATGCCTTTCTTCCAATCCCATTCTTCCACCAAGTTGTCCCAAAAGGGATATTGGTTACTTTTATGTTACAATAGAAGAATATTATGTTTTTCTTTCATATTATTTTTTCTTAAAATATATTTACCATTGACTAAAGATGTTCATCATATGTGACATAAATGGTGGATTTAAATTATCCAAGATTAATTCACATTAATAAACTTTTTTTGATAATTCTTGTATTTTTATTTTTAGATTTTGAAAAGAAAATAGATATTTCCTTTGAACATTCAGTGGGGATTGTTACAAATTTGTTTACTGCATCACTGTCATATGTAATGATTTGGGAAATATTTTCCATGTCAACGTCTCTCTAGTACTCTACATTTATAATGCACAATTGACTTGGCGATGCACAATTGTAATATACCAGATATAAAATGTATGCAAAACATAAATAAAATGCTAGAATGGCAGAATAAAAACAATATAACCAGAACATTCACCACTCACCACAATAGAACGGAAATGATAAGAGAATAATAACAGAAATAGCACTTTAAATCTGAAAGCAATGTTCACGGGCCTCTTCGAGGGGGAAACCTCCAGTTGAGAAGAGATCTATTACAATAATATCCAAGTTAGGGTTCTCATACCCTCGACTCCTATTTATACTAAAAATAAGCATCTAGAGGAAGATCCTTCTAGAAGCGGAAGCTTCTAGAAGGTCTTATTACATCCGCCTTATTCTATTTTATTGAAAGGCCTTATTAATATTGACCTTTATTACATCCAAATATATTGTTCTACCTATGTGCAGGTTAGGACCCTAACATGTCCGCCCCCTTAAAAGCAGCCTTGTCCTCAAGGCTTGAGATGAGGAAATTGTTGCAGAATGGTAGTTGGTTCCCAAGTGGCATCTGCTGGAGTTGTATCTTTCCACTAGACTAGCACTTCCTTGATGGTTCTCTAACATAGGCGACTCTCATGTTGGTCCAAAACTGCTTCTGGTTGTAGCCAAATGGATCCTTCTTCAGCTAATTCTGGAAGGTTGGTTTGAATTTGGCACTTAGTTCCAATCACCTTTTTAAAGCAGGAAACATGAAAAATAGAATGTAGCTTCGAATGGTTGGGCAAAGCTAACTAATAGGCTACTTGTCCCACATGCTTCAGAAAGGTATAAGAACCATAAAATTTGGGTGCTACCTTCTGACAATGCTCGTCCTTGAGGGAAGTTTCCTTGTAAGGTTGCAGTCGAAGAAACACCTGATCCCCTTCTGCAAATTGACGTTCAGAGCAACCTTGATCTACTTGTTGCTTCATGCAATTCTGTGCCATGACCAAATTCTCTTTGAGTGTATAGAGAATAGCCTCTCGAGCTATAAGTGTTAGGCCAACTGTGTGGACCTTCGAGGCACCTGATAAGTATGAGAGAACTGAAGGTGGATTATGTCCATATACTGCTTCAAAAGGAGTCATGCGTGTAGTTGTATGGTATGAACTGTTGTACCACCATTTAGCTAAGGGTAACCATTGAGCCCACTGATTTTTCTTTTCCAAGGAAAAACACCTCAAATATGTTTCCAAACACTTGTTGACCACTTTCATTTGGCCATCAGTCTGGGGATGATAAGTTGTGCTGAGATGAAATTCGGTGCCTTGTATCTTGAACAGTTCTTGCCAAAAATTGCTTGTGAAAGTTGGATCATGATCAGAAACAATAGAGTGCAGCATGCCATGAAGCTTGAAGACATGATCCATGAAAATTTGAGCCACCATTGATGTTGTAAATGGGTGTTGAAGGGCGCAGAAATGAGCATACTTGGAAAGGTGATGAACAACCACCATGATGACTAATTTATTTCCCAATTTGGGTAAACCTGTAATAAAATCCATAGAGATATCCTTCCAAATAGCAGGTGGAATTGGGAGCGGTTGTAGCGTTCCCAAAGATTTGACTATTTCTCCCTTGTTGCGTTGACATACATCACATTTAGCGACAAAAGTATGAATGTCTTGTTTCATACCATCCCAGAAAAAGGAACGTTTGACCCTGTCATAGGTTTTGGTGAACCCGGAGTGCCCTGCGGTGGGTGTAGCATGAAGCCCAGAAAGTACTGTGGATTTAAGCTTTGATTGTTTACTTAAATACAAATGGCCTTTGTATTGAAGTTCATCATGGAGCCAAGAGTACCCTGGGGAAGCTGGAGCATTGGACTGCAATTGTTGGATCAATTGCAAACTTTTGGGATCTTGTAGCCATTCCTGGCGAACGACTTAGAGCCAATCTGGGACAATGAATGAAAGAGAAAAAAGGGATCCTTCTTCTTCATATTTGTGGGAAAGTGCATCCGCAACCACATTGTCTTTTCCTTTCTTGTAAATGATCTCATAATCATATCCAAAGAGCTTAGTCACCCATTTATGTTGTTCTAGGGTGGAAATGCATTGTTCCAGAAAATACTTGAGGCTTTGATGGTTTGTCTTAATTTGGAAATGTTGCCCCAATAGATAAGGGTGCCACAGATCAACGACATGCAAAATAGCCAACATTTCCTTTTCATAGATGGATTTTCCCAAATTTCTTTCAGATAGTTGCTTGCTGGTAAAGGCCAAAGGTTGACCCTCTTGCATAAGGACAACACCAATTCATTTCCCTAAGGCATCACATTCCAACACAAAGGTCTTTGAGAAATCGGGAAGGGAGAGGATTGGAGTGGTGCACATGTCCATCTTCAAGGTTTGAAAATCTTGGGCAGCGGCTGGAGTCCAAGTGAAAGAGTTCTTTTTGAGAAGAGCAGTGAGAGGTGTTGCAATCTTCCCATAATTCTTAACAAACTTGCGATAATACCCTGTTAAGCCCAGAAATCCACGCAAGCTCTTAAGAGTCTTTGGGTGAGGCTAGTCTTGCATAGCTTCATTCTTTTTAGGATCCACCCTGACACCATCCTTTCCAACTATATGACCCAAGTATTCTACTTCTGAGGCGCCAAAAGCACATTTAGACTATTTTAGGAAAAGTTGGTGCTAAGAGAGTAGATGGAGAACTCGATCCACATGAGAAAGATGGTCTGTCCATGTTTTTCTATAGATGAGGATATCATCAAAGAAAACTAAGACAAAATGGTGGAGAAAAGGATGAAAGACATGATTCATGAGGCTTTGGAAGGTGAGGGGGGCATTACACAAGCCAAAGGGAATGACCAAAAACTCATAGTGGACCTCATGAGTTCTAAAGGTAGTCTTGGGAATGTATGCCTCTTTCATATGTATCTGGTGGTAGCCCGAACAAAGATCCAGTTTAGTGAATAATTGAGCTCCACTCAATTCATCCAGGAGGTCATCAATGACATGAATGGGGAATTTGTCTTTGATGGTAAGTTTTTTGAGGGAACGGAAGTCAGGACACATTCGCCAAGAACCTTCTTTCTTTAGGACCATGACCACAAGAGAAGACTAGGGGCTCGTACTAGGGCAGATAACACCTACATTAAGGAGTTCCTGGACCATTTTCTCAATTTCATTTTTTGGGGAAAAGGGGTGATGATACAGACGGATATTGGGAGGAAGGCTTTTGGGGACAAGGGGAATGGAATGATCATGAACAAAATGGGAAGGAGGGATTCCTTGGGGAGTGGAAAAGACCAATTAATGTTTAGAAATGATGGCTTGGAGGTCTTGCGGGACCGAGGGTGTCTCTGTTGCTTGTATGCTTCCACTATCAACCAAAATAATGACCTTCTGATGCTTGATGTAACCGATTAGCTTGAGGGTTTGGGGAGCAGAGAAGCCAGTGAGAGAATTGAGGGAAATGACCAGTTCTACTTCGAGAGGGTCTAAGGGAGGGGTTATGTCATTGGATTCATGTGACTCAGACACAAGGGGAGTTTCTACATCCTCTTTCGAAATATCCTTGGAGATGACCATAAAAATATTTTGTTCTTTACACTTGTGGCCCAAGAAATATTTGTCATCACAGTTATAACAAAGTCCTTTGAGTTGGCGTTCAACCATTCCAACCCTGGTCAATTTTTGGATCTTTAGTGGAGCAGAGGGAGTAGTGGGATTTACTGGTTTAGGGCGAGGGATAAAGGAGGGTTTTCGGTGTTGAGAAGATACAACTTGTTGTGCTTCTTTAGCTCTTTTAGTATCCTCCACCCAACACTAAGGCCGACCCATGAGGACATGGGCCCGAATCTCATCCTTGAGGCCGCTGATAAAACACTCTTGGAAAAAGGCATCAGACATGCCCTCTATTCTAAAAGCCAGGCACCCAGAGGCAGTTATAAAGTCTTCCACTATTCCTAATTGTTTCAAATTTGTCAAACGGCCCAAATGGTTGGTGTCGGTGTCAAAGCATTCATAAAGCTTTGCCACAAAGTGTGTCCAAGCAATATACCCTTGACAAGA
The DNA here is from genome assembly GCA_009831015.1 of Picea engelmannii. Taxonomy (NCBI): domain Eukaryota; kingdom Viridiplantae; phylum Streptophyta; class Pinopsida; order Pinales; family Pinaceae; genus Picea; species Picea engelmannii. Next base: position 77,202 of record ML786886.1, on the reverse strand, counting down.
GGTTTTTCTCCATTGCCACCATTGCCACCGTTCTTGATCTAGATGGAGAACACCATACCGGAGTTTGGCGAAGTCATATGTAATGTCATATAAAGAGAAATAATGTTCCATTTGGGTTACCCAACCAGTGGGGTCTGAGCCATCAAATTTGGTCACATCTACCCACGACAGGCCTAGGTCATGTTGAAAGTGATGGTTCTGAGAGGTATTGGAATGAGAGTAATGGTCACCTTCAGGATGTGGAGGTGAGGAAGACGAAGGGTTATATGTAGGGATATGCAGTTTGGTGCAGAGTGCTAAAAACACTGATTCAAGTTGGGTGGTGAGGTCTTGTTTGATTTCCTCCATTGAGGACTGCACCGTGGTATTGATGGTTGCAACATTGGCACTGAGTTGTTTCACTTCTTGTTGGGTTTCGATGAGACCAGATTGCAAGGTGTTGAATCAAGCTTCCAATTCTTGGCTACGTGTATGGGCCATGAGAATGGGGGAACTGAAAAGGAGCGGGCGGGGTCAAAATTTTTGCCGAAAAATGATATGGATGAATGTGATAAGGGTGAAGAGATGAATCTAATGGAATAGGTCTCAAATAATGGTGAAAAAATTTCTAGACTTGTTTTTTTTTTTTTTTTACACCTATGGAGTTATACTCCGGTCTGAGGAATACTGCAGAGAGAAAATACCCAAATGCTTAACCAGAAAGAAATGTTTATTTACTTGGCAACCCGAACACAGTTGCATGGCAATAGATCTTGTCTGTTTTAATTTGTTTATGTTTCTGTCCCCAAGGGTTAGGTTCCCCAAGGGTTAGGTATTCAAGGGTTCTACAGACAAGGGTTTTCCTTGTGCTATAGCTCTCTAATATACATGTGGGGTCCAACAATAGTACTCAGCCCAATATCTCAACGCACTAACTAAGGAGGATAGATCGTATCCTTAGCTGTACTACCTGACTAACCAGGTACTAGAGAGTATCTTCCCGAGTGTTGTTCTTGGTGACACTATAGCAGTCAGGCGGCTGTTCAGTTTATCTAAAGAGGGCTTCAGGTAATCTAGGTCGATCCATACACAGGTGTTGTCTGATGCGCTACCACTCGAAGGGGTACCAACAGGGGTTACAAGGGTGGCCAACAGATGTGCGCTTAAGTACCACTTGTGCTTCCTGCGTGTATGAATCCCTCAACCATGGGTTTATGCGTGTAATGACAGATCTATGTGGCTTAAAGATGTCGGAATACGCCTCTACCCTGGAAAAAAAAATAACCCACACTTTCTACCGAGGAAAGTTCTCTTATACCACTTGTAATATACCAAATATAAAATGTATGCAGAACATAAATAAAATGCTAGAATGGCAGAATAACAACAATATAACCAAAACATTCACCACAATAGCATGGAAATGATAAGAGAATAATAATAGAAATAACACTTTGAATTTGAAAGAAATGTTCACGGGCCTCTTTGAGGGGGAAACCTCCATTTGAGCAGAGCTCTATTACAATAATATCCAAATTAGGGTTCTCATACCCTCAAATCCTATTTATACTAAAAAGAAGCATCTAGAGGAAGATCCTTCTAGAAGTAGAAGCTTCTATTAGGTCTTCTTACATTCGCCTTATTCTATTTTATTGAAAGGCCTTATTAATATTGACCTTTATTACATCCAAATATATTGTTCTACCTATGTGCGGGTTAGGACCCTAACAACAACCTAGATATTCAACATGTGGCATGTTGAAGTCTTCAATGATATCAATAATGAAATCCCAAATTTTGAAACACCATTAGTTAGCATCATCAATCTAATATTTGGTATATGAACAAGTATTAGACCAATTGTCTAATGATATTTGGATCTAGACCCTTTCCTTGATATTCATTCGTGGAATATTATTAGGTGCCATATTATCATTTATTTCCAAAACCTTCATTTTATCAAAACATGTTTGAGCATTCTTTTTCTCTTCATCTTGAATTTCTACTCTATTAAAAAACTTGAGTAAATCATAATAATGTTGTTGAATTTCAATCAACTTTCTATATAAATATTCTTCAATATCCTTTAGTTTAGAATTAATATATAAATATTATGACTTGAAGAGTTCAATATGACTTTGTTCGGTTTTAAGCTTTTTCATCTATGTTTTCAATGTATTGACTTGTTCTTGATATTGGCCAAAAACTTTCTTTAGATCTAACTCTTGTTTCTCATGGAGAATAGTTATTTATTTCAAATGTTGCTATTTTAATTTTTTCATTATTGCTTATGCTGATGCTCATAGATACAAATATATGAATTTTGTTGTTCCCTTAGCTGGATGATGTACTGTTGTTTCTCCTCTTTAGACAAAGACTTCTGATTTCTAAATATTTCCCCCATAAATGTTATCTATGATTTTTTCTTTTCCAATTCTCTTATAAGTTCATTAACAATCCATGCATTGGCATTAGAAAAATATCCCAAGGAATAAGGTTTTTCCTTAGTAACTTTTTCTGGATCTATCCCTGCAACATTCCACACCATGGCTTGTCTTGATGACTCTTCTTCAGAGCTTCCCAATTTCCTCTTCTTTGGTATTCCTTTAAGAATTCCATTTTTTGAGATGCTAAATAAATAGTCACCAAGGAGTACCACAATCTCTTTTGTAGGTTATAATTTATCCAAATCAAACCTCATAGGAAAGATTTCTCCACTAAGGGTAGAAATTGGTGTAGCAATAATTGATGGTGTATATGTAACATTAATTTGAGAATATTCAATTACAGTGTCCTAACTTAGACTACTTATTATCATAATTTCATTAGTAGGCCCTAGGTTTTGGAATCATGTACTTATCTCTCCTTTATTATATTTTTCCTTCTCTTATTTTTTCTATTCCTCATTTTTCATTACCTGGACATGCTCTGTCTGGTTATCTTCAACACCCATCATTTTTATTCTTTCATTCTTCAAATAGTTTCTTCCTTTATTTATAATAGGCTAATAATTTTTCCTTATACTATCTATTTTTAATACTCTCAATTATTTTTAGGAAATATTCATAAGTATGATCTCCTTGAAATACAATGTTGAAGGGACAATTTTCATGTTGATAAGACTTAGAATATTTGGCCAATTTATAATGTTCCTTGACAATTCCATAGGGATTGTGCCTCCTAAAATTAGCAAAATCAAACCATATTTCTTCAAGACATAAATATTATTTTCTACCATGGAAAGTATTGAATAGAGTATATATTCCAAGATTTATTAGAAATGAAGGCCACAATTTCTTTGAATCCGTGATTAAATCACAAGTGATCCCTAATACCACTGTTTGAAAAGCAATTTCTATTGATACTAAACAATCTCTAACATACTTTGGTAATAAATGAGGAGCTAATTTACAAACATAAATTTTGATATAGAAAAAATGTTCATCTAAAAACCAATCCTCAATCTCTTTGATGGAATCTTTGGCTTCCTGAGTAAATTTGGGAGCTAGTTTATTAAATAACGGTGTAAAGAGAGATATCCTGAAATTCTCACATATATCATTAAAGTACTTCTTACACTTATAACTCCAGAGTATTGAAAAATAGACCTGTATAGGTAGTTGAGAAGGAGACCATTTCCATTTCATTAGAGGAAAATAGTTTCGAGCACATACAACATCAACTAAATAAGAAGATGTGAAAAACATTACACCAAAACTATGTGGAGAATCTTGTAATTTTTTTATAGCTTGATGAATACTTGAAGACAAAATATGAGCCCAATTGAAAAAATAACCCTTTTCAACTATCTGATGGACATGGGGAACCCATTCTAATTTAAAGAGATGGACATCCTTCTCACCATATAGCCTACACAACATTGTTGCAACAAATCCATAGCGTTGTTTAAAATACTGAATTGGATAAAGTCTATTTGAGTTTTCCTTGAATGCCTCAAAGTCATACCACCAATATTTTACTAAATCAACCATATCCAACTCTTAGGCTTTGAATAATTCTAAAAATTATTTGTTTAAAATGACTTCAGGTAACCTTAATTTGTACATAATAGCTAAATCTTTTGTTCTAAATTATGAAAATTTTTGGAAAGATGCACTTACCACTGTGGATGTTTTGGGGTTGACATGAGAAAATATCCATTGTACCATGTCATAATAGGGAATAATTGTTGGCCTTGTAGCTATATGGTGAAGTTCATATTTCTTGACAATTTTATATGCTTCTCTACCCACTTCATCATCTTCAGGAAAATCCTTGTATCTAAAAACTCTGTAAATTTATCCCCAATATAAGGATCATTTGCATATTTTGTCACGACTTGTATCGAAGAAGAAGGAAACATTAGGGTTCCATTCCTCATTAAAATTCTTATCCTCTACATCCTTTCTTTCCTTTGGATTCCTTAGTCATTTTATTTATCTACATAAAACCATAATTGCAGAGAAAAATCATAAATATTTCGAATAAACTAAAAATAATATCTAATTTAAGAAATCCATTCAGATAACAAAGAGTTCTTATAACCAAAGTTTAATGTAATTTGTATCATATTTTGATATTGGTTTACTATAAGAATAACTTCAAATGCATATGTAGAAAATTTTAGTCATTCTTTCAAAGGAATGAGCAGGGGAAGCAAAGGTTTCAGAAAAAACTAAGTGTAGTACTTCAAGATGAAGTTATTTCACATAGTGTCATTAATTTCTCGTGATGTGAGTTTAATTCATTTGGTCAGGAAATCAAAATTGAAGTGAAAACCATTGAATAAAAAACATTTGAATAATGGAGGGTATGATTAATCCGAAAATCTAGTATCCATATGGGTGGAAAATGAAAAGTAAAATAAAAAACCTAGATCCGGATGCCAGGTCAAATGTCACATCAAACAACACATATTCTACCACATTGAATGACACGTCAAGTTAATGCATTAGTTAGGTTATAGTAAGTAGATGATGTGGCATCAAATTCTAAGTGGGTGATTACAAGTCAGGATTCTGAGTGTCCAAAAGAAATCCTAGACGTAAGGATGCCACTTAGGATAACACATGGAATGACATGTCAAATTAAGATAACATGTGGAGGGATCGAGGACATAAATTATTTCAGGTAGACATGTGTCAAACTACAATTGGAATTCATAAAGGCCTTCAATATGGAATTCAAAGTTTTTGAGAACTGAATGAAATATCGAAGATACAGATGTTTGGATATCCAGATGTTCGAGATAAACATAATGTGAATAGACTTACAGAAATTTGGATCCCAGATGAAAGGGTATGACATGTTGAATAAAACAAATGTCATCCATTGATTGGACTAGAAAGACAACTCATGACCATTTATTTTCCCTTTGAATGCACTCTAGCATTTGATTTACAAGTCTCCCTTTTTAATTATCCTACATACACTTGCAAGAATGCATCATGAAATACTTATAATGCTCAAGAATCCGAACAAAGTTTGTGTGTGCATCTAAGTAAAATATGAAACCCTGAGGACATGATAAACTTTTGGTTATTATCACATATGCCAAATAAAGTCAAACAATCCTAATCATTGATCACATAGGAAAAGATAGATTTTGGTTGTTGATTGTATTAAGCGTAAATCTTCCTCGGGATGTAATTATGACTAATAAAATCTAGGATCCATAAAACTTGAAAATAAAATAATGAAACAAAGTCTATATTCTGGTTACATTTTAAATTTGATGTTTCCCCTAGTTGACGATCATAAAGAATAGCCAATACAAATATTTAAATTGGTTACACGGTAATATATTTGGAGTTTCCTCTACACATCAATCCAAAAAAAATGGGGCTTCAATAAAAATATTAAACAAATACAAATAATCCCATTGTAACGTCCCTGAGCCTAATCGAAGAACTTTACTTGTAGAAAATATACATAAATTCAAAAATTTTGAGTTAACTAAATTCTTATAGCTTACCAACTACAAATTATACATAGATTTAACTATTATTTGATAGCATAAAATTAAATGCATCTACAACATTCCAAATGAAAATGAAATTCGCATCTTTACTGAGACAATCATATGTGCAACATTCTTTGTACAACGCGTGGAAACTATTCACAATGCACATGAAATAGGAATTGCACTACACATGACAATTATTCACAGTGTGCACAATGATTCGAGCACCTGCTGGAATCCTGATACCATAACTACTAAAGTTGATTAACAGATACATTTAAATGCAGAATTACGAACAACATGACATTCAAGCTCAAGCAATTTTCCATACTAGTCAAATAGGTAAATGCATATAACAAATTCACCACAATAACATATAATTCATTCTCATACATAGAGTAAAATGCACAACAATTAAAATCATTAAATGAATCAGGAAATAAATAAACACTTATATTTTTAAAACAGTTTTGCAACCATCTACTTGGGAAGGGAGTTCCACCCAACCATAGAATTATTGTTCCAAATATCAACAAAAAGTCACCCCTGAGCTGGGGCTAGGAATCCATAAAAAAAGGGTGCCTCTCATAGTCCATTCATAGCTCAATATCCCAAAATCCAATGGTATTCTCCTACTACTATCCCGAAGTTCCTCCATCTCTCATCCTCTTTACCTTCCCAACCCAAGGAATGTACCCCTTCATTGTTCTCATTCCATCAGACATCCCATTCATTTATTAGGGTCTCTCTGGCACATGTAACTAGGAATATTTCTACTGGGAACATAAGGGAAGTCACTTCCAGGAAAACTACTAGAAACAACAAGAAACACATGTTGTTACAATGCAGCTCACGCAAGAGTTCACTCTTCAAGCCTGAAAACCCGGCTCTTCAATATTATGATCCAAATTACTCCAAAACACTCTAGAATGATCCATAATTCTCCCAACCTTCTTTCTCTATCTCCAATGCTCTTTTTCTTGCTCTTTGTTAAATTGTTGTTCATGTAAAACTCAATGTGTAAAAAATGCATGTAACTGCCCACACTAATTTTCTCTCCTTTGGATTTCTTTATTGACTCACACACTTCCCCAAGGTGATTGTACTCAATCCACATGCTCCCAATAACTATGGGATGTAACTCTCACACCCACCTTCTTACATGAGTTTAATGATTGTGCTCGCACACACTCAAACAAAGATTATAAGTTATCCCCACTGATAATAAAATTCAGGAAAATGGGTTGAATTAATACCCATAATTAATTCCTCCCTTGAACCCCTCTTAGACACTCTCTTCTCTTGTGGAAAATCTCAGCTCCCATCTATGTCCATATTCCCAATATCTGGTATCACATTTTATTTATTTAAAAATAGAAAATACATTCACATATTACATCGCTTGGCCATAGCCACATTCATATATACACTATGAATAAATTAAAATGGGGATTATAATGATTATTTTACATTCACCCTCCCCTAAAATTGTGCATCATCCTCAGTGCACAACACCATGCCAAATACATATCAAAATTTACATCACATTACAATATTCATAAAAGAAAGAAAAATTCTGAATTTTGTTTTTACCCTCCAACAACAAACCCAACCAAAATATCATATTTCTCTCAACCTGCTAACCCAAGGAATGTGATCCCTTCGCGGTTCCCAATCCATTGGGCTACACCTTTGTTTTATCATGACTATTAGAACAAGTGACTAGAATTTTGAGATGTGTTTCTGGAACTCTAGCTGCCCAAAAATGGAGTCTTGCATTTTGAATTTTGTTTCCTTCAAAATTGACAAAACATTATGGGTATTCCTCCCACATAGTTTGTTAAGAACCAAATATCAATATAGCATAGAAAAACCTCAGAAAAAGTACTCAATGCCTTGAAAAAGAGATATTTCAAATAATAAGCCTCTTCGAGGGGGCAACCTCCTTTTACCCCACTTAAATGTTCAAGTACAAGATGATTCAAAATGAAAATGTCTCCTTGGTATATATAGGAGACTAGGAGGTATAATTACCACTAATGGCCTAAAGATGACATAAATAAAATAACATTACTAATATAATATGCCCCAATTAAGGGGTAATGAGCCAATATTAGGTCTTAACATGCCCTTCCCCTTGAGACAAGTGTTGTCTGCAATGCTTGAGTAACTCTGGATGCTTCTGTATAAAAGACTCATCTTCCCAAGTGGAATCTTCAGCCGGTAGCTTCCTCCATTTAATGAGATACTCTGAAATGGATCTATTCCTCAGCTGGTGAATTCTTGTGTCAGTGATGGCTTCAAGCTCCAATATGATTTTTACTTCCTCGTCAAGTTATGGAAATATAGTTTCAACTGGGATCTTGTCGCCTATAACCTTATTTAAGCATGAAACATGGAAAACTAGGTGTACTCGTGAATATGCAGGCAACTCCAATTTGTATTCCATAGTACCAATCTTTTGCAACACCTTATAAGGGCCATAGTACTTTGGTGATCATTTATTATCCTTCTTGGCTTTCTTGAGGGACATCTGTTTGTATGGTTGTAGTCTTAAAAACACCCAATCCCCTACTTCAAAACTTCTTTCACTATGATGTTGATCTGCTTGTTGTTTCATGCGATTTTGTGCCATGGTCAGG
>ML786886.1:53327-67788 GCA_009831015.1 Picea engelmannii | reverse complement strand
CCCATTTTTGTTGTTCTTCTGAAGATAGTATTTGTTCCAAGAAGTATTTAAGACTATCATGATCTATTTTGACCTTGAAGTGCCTACCTATTAGGTAAGGACGCCATTTCTTTAATGCATGTAGTATTGCCATCATTTCCTTCTCATAAATGGTTTTGTGTAAGTCCTCTCCCTTGAGTGGTCGACTTTAAAAAGATGGGGGCCTTCCTTCTTGCATTAGGACAACACCAATCCATTTCCCAAGGCATCACATTCCATAATAAAGGTTTTTGTGAAGTCTGGAGTGGTCAAGACAGGGGCTGATCTGAATTATTTTCGGCACGAAATGAGATCGGAGATATAATAAATAAATGCACAGAGATATCACAGATATTCAATAATATAACATAAATGTATCATATATGCAACCATAAAAATAGATATACATTAATACACGATTCCTATTAATGAAATAAATGTACAGAGACTGTAAAAATACAGAGTGAAAGACTCGCTAGAATGGTGGCAGCTTATCTCTGAGAAGAGATGTGACGGCTACTCGCATTAGAAAGAAGATGATTACAATGAGGCTCTTAAGGCCTTTTTACAATAAACAGGAATGCCAAAAACCCTAGACATCCAAAAACCTGACCCTAGGAGATGAAGCACCAAAATTCATGTGGGCCCCGTTTGGGTAAGTTAGTACATCAACTTCTCAGGGTTGTAACTTTTGCATACGATCTCCGTTTTAGGCGTATAATAGCTCGTTGGAAAGGTATTGTAGAGGAGATTCATTTTGGGGGCTCAATAATGCCTTCAAACATAATTGAGAACCTTGATATCAAAAACCTTCATTTAGGCCCTCAAAATGGCCCTAGAAGTTAAAACCTGCTAAAAATAGTAAATTGCCAAAATTGCCAGAAAGTTGTTTTGAGCCAGTTGGAAAAGGTGGGTGGCCACCGATACCCACCTAGATCAATCCTCCCTCCTTAGGAAGTAATGGTCTCCATTGCGTTGAGTTCCCAGGAGAGAAGGAAAAGCGTTTGTTGAATCTACATCTTGGTGAGTTGCTTGTCTTGTTGCAGACGTCGCACTGCTCAGTTTGTGGAAGTCTATCACGAACCTGTTGAGGTTGAGGTTGTTCAACAAGTCAAGATACATGAGAGGACAGTGTGCAGAAGGAATATTTTCACTTTTCTGAAACCTTGTCGACCTGCTTCTGTTGGATAGAAGGTGCTTGGGGCAAGGCTATAGTGGTTGCAGTGTCCTTTTGTTCTCCTTTTGAACAGATTGTGAAGAAGTTGAATTTTGCAGTATGAGTTACTACCTTGCGACACTTTTTAGGTGGAATAGTAGTCAGAACTACCTCTGGTATTCTGTAGAGATGACCCCCAAAGTAACAATGACACTACGGGGTTGAGAGTCATAAATAACATGGTGTCTCCACATATATGGTTGGCCCAAGAGCACATCGCATACATCCAGTGGGGAAACATCACATAATACCTCATCCTTGAAGGGTTGGATGTTGTATGATAATCGACACTATTGGTTGACACGGAGATCTCATCCTTGGCGGAGCCACCCAATGTTGTATGGCTGTGGGTGTGGTGTTGTCGACAATCCCAACTATTTGACAACCTCTATTGAGATGAGGTTCTTCTAGCTTCCACTATCAACAATAAAATGTAGCGGGGTCCCCTTCACCCACATCTGTGAATGAAAAAGGCACTCCCCCTCTTCAGGACCTATTGGTTCTTCTGGTTGAATTGTTGCGGTAGTGACAATAGCAGTGGGATCCACGTCAATGATCTTTCCTTTACCATTATTTTCAAAATCATATTTTGAATTAGGGTTCGGCTCTTTGTCTTTGATCTTGGCCACTAATGACTATTTTGAGTGACATTCATGGGTGTTGTGCCATGGGATTTTGTGGAAATCACACCATTTTTCGGTGTCCTTCTTTGTCTTCCCGTGAACCTTCTTTTCCTGTGTCTTGGACTGGTTTTCAGGAGACTGTTTGTTAGGTCCGTCTATGTCATACTTTGGTTGTTGTGGATTTGTAGACCCAAATTCTCGTTTGTTCTGGTGCTTAAATTTCTGCTCAATTTTAACAGCATATCAATAAGCAGCACCGAGTGATGAGATGTCCAGAAAATCCATTTCAGTCTGGATGTATCTGTGTAGAGCCCCAAGGTATTTTAGAACCAAATGTCGCTCAGAGTCTTTGATACCCAGCTTGGTGCATAAGGTATGGAAGGTATTGGTTAACTTCAGAACTGCTTGGCCCCTCTCTTGCTGCAGTGTGGTCCATCTCATGTACTATTCCTCATAGTTTCCAATAGGGTAATATTGTTCCTTTATAGCATCCACAAAAAAATCCCAGGTGGGATCGGCCCCATATATTCTAGACTCCTCTGTGGAACTTTTCTCCCAGTAAGTTTCCCACCAATGTTTGGCATGAGGGAGAGATTTAAGGAGTGCGAAGGTGATCTTTTCTTTGTCGAAAAAATTGTGAACAGAGAAATAACCTTCTAGCAGAGTTAACCATTTTTCTAGGGCTTCTGCATCTATCTGTCCTTCGAATACAGGAATATCAAAGTTAGCTTGTACCTTGAAAGGTGAGGTTCCTCCAAAGTGGCCACTTGATGAAGATGCACATGATGCTATCGGTAGGCGTTGAAGGATGTGGGAAAAATTCTCCATCATTTCATCCCTCTGTCGCGTGAGAGCTTGCTCAAGCAATAGATTGATAGGATCGTATGCTCCATCATTTTTCTTTGCTTCCACCATTGAGGGTTTCTTGGGTGTGCAAGAGCGATTGTATTCAAGAGTGACAAGATCGAGACCCAACTTTCTATACTCGGACTTCGTTGGGGACATGCACTGGAAAAAATGATCAAGAGCAGCTTATTCTGATACCACTAATCCGAATTACTTTCGGCACGAAATGAGATCAGAGATATACTAAAGAAATGCACAGAGATATCACAGATATTCAATAATATAACAGAAATGTATCAGAGATGCAACCATAAACACAGATATACAGTAATACACAATTTCTATTAATGAAAGAAATGTACAGAGACTGTAAAAATACAGAGTGAAAGACTCGCTAGAATGGTGGCAACTTATCTCTGAGAAGAGATGTGACGGCTACTCGTATTCACAAGAAGATGATTACAATGAGGCTCTGAAGGCCTTTTTACAATAAACATGAATGCCAAAAACCCTAGACATCCAAAAAACTAACCCTAGGAGATGAAGCACCAAAAGTCATGTGGGCCCCATTTGGGTAAGTTAGTACATCAACTTCTTGGGGTCGTAACTTTTGCATACGATCTTCGTTTTAGGCATATCATATCTCGTTGGAAAGGTATAGTTGAGGAGATTCATTTTGGGGGATCAATAATGCATTCAAATATCATTGTGAACCTTGATCTCGAAAAACCTTCATTTAAGCCCTCAAAATGGCCCCAGAAGTTAAAACCTGCTAAAAATAGTAAATTGCCAGAAAGTTGTTTTGAGCTAGTTGGAAAAGGTGGGTGGCCACCGATACCCACCTGGATCAATCCTACCTCCTTAGGAAGCAATGGTCTCCATTGCGTTGAGTTCCCAGGGGAGAAGGAAAAGTGTTTGTTGAATCTACATCTTGGTGAGGTGCTTGTCTTGCTGGAAACATCGCGCTGCTCAGTTTGTGGAAGTCTATCACAAACCTGTTGAGGTTGAGGTTGTTCAACAAGTCGATATACATGAGAGGATGGTGTGAAAAAGGAATCTTTGCGCTTTTCGGCAACCTTGTCGACCTGCTTCTATTGGATAGAAGGTGCTTGGGGCAAGGATGTAGTGGTTGCAGTGTCCGTTTGTTCTCCTTTTGAACAGATTGTGAAGAAGCTGAATTTTGCAGTATGAGATACTACCTTGTGACACTTTTTAGGTGGAATAGTTGTCGGAACTACCTCTGGTATTCTATAGAGATGACTGCCCAAAGTAACAATGACACTACGGGGTCGAGACTCATAAACAACATGGCGTCTCCACATATATGGTTGGCCCAAGAGCACATCATAGACATCCAGTGGGGCAACATCACATAATACCTCATCCTTGAAGGGTTGGATGTTGTATGATAATCGACATTGTTGGCTGACACAGAGATCTCGTCCTTGGCGAAGCCACCTAATGCTATATGGCTGCGAGTGTGGTGTTGTTGACAATCTCAAATATTTGACAACCTCTGCTAAGATAAGGTTCTTCTGGGTTCTGCTATCAATAATAAAATGCAGCAAGGTCCCCTTCACCCACATCTGTGAATGAAAAAGGAACTCCCCCTCTTCAGGAGTTGTTGGTTCTTCTAGTTGAATTGTTGCGGTAGCGACAATAGCAGTGGGGTCTGCGTCAATGATCTGTCCTTTACCATTATTTTCAAAATCAGATTCTGAATCAGGTTTCGGCTCTTTGTCTTTGATCTCGGCCACTAATGATTTTTGTTAGTGGCATTCATCTATGTTGTGCCAGGGGCTTTTGTGGAAATCACACCATTTTTCGGTGTCCTTCTTTGTCTTCCCGTGAACCTTCTTTTCCCGTGTCTTGGACTAGTTTTCGGGAGACTGTTTGTTACAACCGTCTTTGTCATACTTTGGTTGTTGTGTATTTGCAGACTCGAATTCTCATTTGTTTTGGTGCTTAAATTTCTGCTCAATTTTAACAGCATATTGATAAGCAACACCGAGTGATGAGATGTCTAGAAAATCCATTTCAGTCTGTATGTATCTATGTAGAGCCCAACGGTATTTCAAAACCAAATGTCTCTCAGAGTCTTTGATACCCAGCTTGGTGCGCAAGGTATGGAAGGTATTGGTGAACTCCAGAACTTCTTGGCCCCTCTCTTGCCGCGGTGCGGTCCATCTCATGTACTGGTCCTCATAGTTGCCAACAGGGTAATACTTTCCTTTACTACATCCACAAAAAAATCCCAAGTGGGATCGGCCCCATATATTCCAGACTCCTCTGTGGAACTTTTCTCCCAGTAAGTTTCCCGTCAATGTTTGACATGAGGGAGATATTTAAGGAGTGTGAAGGTGATATTTTCTTTGTCGGAAAAATTGTGAACAGAGAAATAACCTTCTAGGAGAGTTAACCATTTTTCTAGGGCTTCTGCATCTATTTGTCCTTCAAATACAGGAATATCAAAGTTAACTTGTACCTTGAAAGGTGAGGTGCCTCCAAAGTGGTCACTTGATGAAGATGTGTCTGATGTTATCGGTAGGCATTGAAGGATGTGGGAAAAATTCTCCATCATTTTGTCCCTCTCTCGCGTGAGAGCTTGCTCAAGCAACAGATTGATAGGATCATCTCCTCTGTCATTTTTATTTTCTTCCGCCATTGAGGGTTTCTTGGGTGTGCAAGAGAGATTGTATTCAAGAGAGACAAGCTCGAAACCCAACTTGCTATAATCAGACCTCGTCGGGGACATGCACTGAAAAAAACGATCAAGAGCAGCCTGCTCTGATACCACTGATCCGAATTATTTTCAGTATGAAATCAAATCGTAGATATAATAAATAAATGCATAGACATATTACATATATTCGATAATATAACATAAATGTATCAGAGATGCAACCATAAACATAGATATACAGTAATACATGATTTCTATTAATGAAAGAAATGTACAGAGACTGTAAAAATACAAAGTGAAAGACTCGCTAGAATGGTGGCAGCTTATCTCTGAGAAGAGATGTGACGGCTACTCGCATTCACAAGAAGATGATTACAATGAGGCTATAAAGGCATTTTTAAAATAAATAGGAATTCCAAAAACCCTAGACATCCAAAAATCTTACCCTAGGAGATGAAGCGCCAAAAGTCATGTGGGCCCCGTTTGGGTAAGTTAGTACATCAACTTCCCAGGATTGTAACTTTTGCATACGATCTCTGTTTTAGGCGTATAATAGCTCGTTGGAAAGGTATCGTCGTGGATATTAATTTTGGGGGATCAATAATTCCTTCAGCTATAATTGAGAACCTATGTCTCGAAAAACCTTCATTTAGGCCCTCAAAATGGCCCTGAAAGTTAAAACCTGCTAAAAATAGTAAATTGCCAAAATTGCTAGAAAGTTGTTTTGAGCCAGTTGGAAAAGGTGGGTGGACACCGATACCCACCTAGATCAATCCTCACTCCTTAGGAAGCAATGGTCTCCATTGCGTTGAGTTCCTAAGAGAGAAGGAAAAGCATTTGTTGAATCTGCATCTTGGTGAGTTGCTTGTCTTGTTGGAGACGTCGTGTTGCTCAGTTTGTGGAAGTCTATCACAAACCCGTTGAGGTTGAGGTTGTTCAACAAGTCGAGATACATGAGAGGATGGTGTGAAAAAGGAATCTTTGCGCTTTGCTGCAACCTTGTCGACCTGCTTCTATTGGATAGAAGGTGCTTGGGGCAAGGCTGTAGTGGTTGCAGTGTCCGTTTGTTCTCCTTTTGAACAGATTGTGAAGAAGCTGAATTTTGCAGTATGAGATACTACCTTGTGACACTTTTTAGGTGGAATAGTTGTCGGAACTACCTCTGGTATTCTATAGAGATGACTGCCCAAAGTAACAATGACACTACGGGGTCGAGACTCATAAACAGCATGGCGTCTCCACATATATGGTTGGCCCAAGAGCACATCATAGACATCTAGTGGGGAAACATCACATAATACCTCATCCTTGAAGGGTTGGATGTTGTATGATAATCGACACTGTTGGCTGACACAGAGATCTCGTCCTTGGCGAAGTGACCCAATGTTGTATGTTTGTGGGTGTGGTGTTGTCAACAATCCCAACTGTTTGACAACCTCTGCTGAGATGATGTGCTTCTGGCTTCCGCTATCAACAATAAAATGCAACAGGGTCCCCTTCACCCACATCTATGAATGAAAAAGGTGATCCCCCTCTTTAGGATTTATTGGTTCTTTTGGTTGAATTGTTGCGGTAGTGATAATAGCAGTGGGGTCCGCGTCAATGATCTGTCATTTACCATTATTTTCAGAATCAGATTCAGAATCAGTGTTCGTCTCTTTGTCTTTGATCTCAGCCACTAATGAATGTTTTGAGTGACATTCATCAGTGTTGTGCCAGGGGATTTTGTGGAAATCACACCATTTTTCGGTGTCCTTCTTTGTCTTCCCGTGAAGCTTTTTTTCCTATGTCTTGGACTGCTTTTCAGGAGACTATTTGTTAGGGCCATTTTTTTCATACTTTGGTTGTTGTGGATTTTCTCCCAGTAAGTTTCCCATCAATGTTTGACATGAGGGAGATATTTAAGGAGTACGAAGGTGATATTTTCTTTGTCGGAAAAATTGTGAACAAAGAAATAACCTTCTAGCAGAGTTAACCAATTTTCTAGGGCTTTTGCATCTATCTGTCCTTCAAATACAGAAATATCAAAGTTAACTTGTACCTTGTTAGGCGAGGTGACTCCAAAGTGGTCGCTTGATGAAGATGCACCTGATGATATTGGTAGGCATTGAAGGATGTGAGAAAAATTCTCCATCATTTCATCCCTCTGTCGCGTGAGAGCTTACTTAAGCAATAGATTGATAGGATTGTCTATTGCGTCGTTTTTCTTTTCTTCTGCCATTGAGGGTTTCTTAGGTGTGCGAGAGCGATTGTCTTCAAGAGAGATAATCTTGAGACCCAACTTGCTATACTCAAACCTCGTCGGGGCCATGCACTGAAAAAAATGATCAAGAGAAGCATGCTCTGATACCACTGATCCGAATTATTTTCGGCACGAAATGAGATCGGAGATATAATAAAGAAATGCACAGAGATATCACAGATATTCAATAATATAACAGAAATGTATCATATATGCAACCATAAACATAGATATACATTAATACACAATTTCTATTAATGAAAGAAATGTACAGAGACTATAAAAATACAGAGTGAAAGACTTGCTAGAATGGTGGCAGCTTATCTCTGAGAAGAGATGTGACGGCTACTCGCATTTGCAAGAAGATGATTACAATGAGGCTCTGAAGGCCTTTTTACAATAAACAAGAATGCCAAAAACCCTAGACATCCAAAAACCTAACCCTAGGAGATGAAGCGCCAAAAGTCATGTGGGCCCCGTTTGGGTAAGTTAGTACATCAAATTCCCTGGATCGTAACTTTTGCATACGATCTCCGTTTTAGGCGTATAATAGATCGTTGGAAAGGTATCTTCGAGGAGATTCATTTTGGAAGATCAATAATTCCTTCAGATATCATTGAGAACCTCTATCTCTAAAAACCTTCATTTAGGCCATCAAAATGGTCCCAGAAGTTAAAACCTACTAAAAATAGTAAATTGCCAAAATTGTCAACAAGATGTTTTGAGCCAGTTGGAAAAGGTGGGTGGCCACCGATACCCCTATGGATCAATCCTCCCTCCTTAGGAAGCAATGGTCTCCATTGTGTTGAGTTCTCGGGGGAGAAGGGAAATTGTTTGTTGAATCTGCATCTTGGTGAGTTGCTTGTCTTGTTGGAGATGTCGCGCTGCTCAGTTTGTGGAAGTCTATCATGAACCTATTGAGGTTGAGGTTGTTGAACAAGTCGAGATACACGAGAGGATGATGTGCAGAAGGAATATTTGTGCTTTGTTGCAACCTCTTCAACCTGCTTTTGTTGGATAGAAGGTGCTTGGGGCAAGACTGTAGTGGTTGCAGTGTCCTTTTGTTCTCCTTTTGAACAGATTGTGAAGAAGCTGAATTTTGCAGTATGAGATACTACCTTGCGACACTTTTTAGGTGGAACAATAGTCGGAACTACCTCTAGTATTCTGTAGAGATGACCCCCCAAAGTAACAATGACACTAAGGGGTCGAGAGTCATAAATAGCATGGCGTATCCACATATATGGTTGGCCCAAGAGCACATCACAGACATCCAGTGGGGCAAAATCACATAATACCTCATCCTTGAAGGGTTGGATGTTGTATGATAATCGACACTATTGGCTGACACAGAGATATCGTCCTTGGCGAAGCCACCCAATGTTGTATGGTTGTAGGTGTGGTGTTGTCGACAATCCCAATTGTTTGACAATCTCTGTTGAGATGAGGTTCTTCTGGCTTCCGCTATCAACAATAAAATGTAGCGGGGTCCCCTTCACCCACATCTGTGAATGAAAAATGCGCTCCCCCTCTTCAATATCTGTTGGTTCTTCTAGTTGAATTGCTACGGTAACAACAATAGCAGTGGGGTCCGCGTCAATGATATGTCCTTTGCCACTATTTTCAGAATCAGATTATGAATCAAGGTTCGGCTCTTTGTCTTTGATCTCGGCCACTAATGATTTTTTTGAGCGAAATTCATCGGTGTTGTGCCAGGGGATTTTGTGGAAACACATACCATTTTCCGGTGTCCTTCTTTGTCTTCTCGTGAACATTCTTTTCCTATGTATTGGACTAGTTTTTGGGAGACTGTTTGTTAGGGCCATCTTTGTCATACTTTGGTTGTTGCGGATTTTCAGACCCGAATTCTCGTTTGTTCTGGTGCTTAAATTCCTGCTCAATTTTAACAGCATATCGATAAGCAACATCGAGTGATGAGATGTCTAGAAAATCAATTTTATTCTGGATGTATCTGTTTAGAGCCCCATGGTATTTCAGAACCAAATGTCGCTCGAAGTCTTTGATACCCATATTGGTGTGCAAGATATGGAAGGTATTGGTGAACTCCGGAACTTCTTGGCACCTCTCTTGTTGTAGTGTGGTCCATCTCATGTACTGGTCCTCATAGTTTCCAACAGGGTAATACTATTCCTTTACCGCATCCACACAAAAATCCCAAGTGGGATAGGCCCCATATATTCCAGACTCCTCTATGGAACTTTTCTCCTAGTAAGTTTCCCACCAATGTTTGACATGAGGGAGAAATTTAAGGAGTGTGAAGGTGATCATTTCTTTGTCGAAATTTTTTTGAACAGAGAAATAACCTTCTAGCAGAGTTAACCATTTTTCTAGGGCTTCTGCATCTATCTGTCCTTCAAATACAAGAATATCAAAGTTAACTTGTACCTTGAAAGGCGAGGTGCCTCCAAAGTGGCCGCTTGATAAATATGTGATTGATTCTATTGGTAGGCGTTGAAGGATGTGGGAAAAATTCTCCATCATTTCATCCCTCTATCGCGTGAGAGCTTGCTCAAGAAATAGATTGATAGGATCGTTTGCTCCGTCATTTTTCTTTTCTTCCCCCATTGAGGGTTTCTTGGGCGCGTGAGAGAGATTTTCTTCAAGAGAGACAAGCTTGATACCCAACTTTCTATACTCGGACATCATCGGGGACATGCACTGAAAAAAACGATTAAGAGCAGCCTGCTCTAATACCACTGATTCGAATTATTTTTGGCACGAAATGAGATTGGAGATATAATAAATAAATGCACAGAGATATCACAGATATTCAATAATATAACATAAATTTATCATAGATGCAACCATAAAGACAGATATATAGTAATACACGATTTCTATTAATGAAAGAAATATACAGAGACTGTAAAAATACAGAGTGAAAGACTCGCTAGAATGGTGGCAGCTTATCTCTGAGAAGAGATGTGATGGCTACTCGCATTCGCAAGAAGATGATTACAATGAGGCTCTGAAGGCCTTTTTACAATAAAAAGGAATTCCAAAAACCCTAGACATCCAAAAACCTAACCCTAGGAGATGAAGCGCCAAAAGTCATGTGGGCCCCGTTTGGGTAAGTTAGTACATCAACTTCCCAGGATTGTAACTTTTGCATACGATCTATGTTTTAGGCGTATAATAGCTCATTGGAAAGGTACCGTTGAGGAGATTCATTTTGGGGGACCAATAATTCATTTATCTATCATTGAGAACCTCAATCTCTAAAAACCTTCATTTAGGCCCTCAAAATGGTCTCGAAAGTTAAAACCTGCTAAAAATAATAAACTTCCAAAATTGCCAACAAGTTGTTTTGAGCGAGCTGGAAAAGGTACGTGGCCATCCATACCCATCTAGATCAATCCTCCCTCCTTAGGAAGAAACGGTCTCCATTGTGTTGAGTTCCAGGGGGAGCAGGAAAAGCATTTGTTGAATTTGCATCTTGGTGAGCTGCTTGTCTTGCTGGAGACGTCGCGCTGCTCAGTTTGTGGAAGTCTATCACGAACCTGTTGAGGTTGAGGCCATTCAAAAAGTTGAGATACATGAGAGGACGATGTGCAGAAGGAATCTTTGCACTTTGCTGCAACCTCTTCGACCTGCTTCTATTGGATAGAAGGTGATTGGGGCAAGACTGTCGTGGTTGCAGTGTCCTTTTGTTCTCCTTTTGAACAGATTGTGAAGAAGCTGAATTTTGTAGTATGAGATACTACCTTGCGACACTTTTTAGGTGGAATAGTAGTCGGAACTACCTCTAGTATTCTTTAGAGATGACCCCCCAAAGTAACAATGACACTATGGGGTCGAGAGTCATAAACATCATGGAATCTCCACATATATGGTTGTCCCAAGAGCACATCACAGACATCCAGTGGGGCAACATCACATAATACCTTATCCTTGAAGGGTTGGATGTTGTATGATAATCGACACTATTGGCTGACACAGAGATATCGTCCTTGGCGAAGCCACCCAATGTTGTATGGTTGCGGGTGTGTTGTTGTCGACAATCCCAACTATTTGACAAACTCTGTTGAGATGAGGTTCTTCTGGCTTCCGCTATCAACAATAAAATGCAGCGGGGTCCCCTTCACCCACATCTGTGAATGAAAAAGGCACTCCCCCTCTTGAGGATCTGTTGGTTCTTCTGGTTGAATTGTTGTGGTAGCAACAATAGCAGTGGGGTCCGCGTCAATGATATGTCCTTTACCATTATTTTCAAAATCAGATTCTGAAACAAGGTTCGGCTCTTTGTCTTTGAGCTTGGCCACTAATGATTGTTTTGAGCGACATTCATTGGTGTTGTGCCAGGGGATTTTGTGGAAAACACACCATTTTCTGGTGTCCTTCTTTGTCTTCCCGTGAACCTTATTTTCCTGTGTCTTGGACTCGTTTTCGAGAGACTGTTTGTTAGGGTCGTCTTTTTCATACTTTGGTTGTTGCGGATTTGCAGACCCGAATTCTCGTTTGTTCTAGTGCTTAAATTTTTGCTCAATTTTAACAGCATATCGATAAGCAGCACTGAGTGATGAGATGTCCATAAAATCCATTTTAGTCTGGATGTATCTGTGTAGAGCCCCACAGTATTTCAGAACCAAATGTTGCTCGAAGCCTTTGATACCCAGCTTGGTGCGCAAGGTATGGAAGGTATTGGTGAACTCCATAACTTCTTGGCCCCTCTCTTTCCGCAGTGTGTTCCATCTCATGTACTGGTCCTCATAGTTGCCAACAGGGTAATACTGTTCCTTTACCGCATCCACACAAAAATACCAAGTGGGATAGGCCCCATATATTCCAGACTCCCCTGTGGAACTTTGCTCCTATTAAGTTTCCCACCAATGTTTGACATGAGGGAGAGATTTAAGGAGTGCGAAGGTGATCATTTCTTTGTCGAAAAATTTTTGAACAGAGAAATAACCTTCTAGCAGAGTTAACCATTTTTCTAGGGCTTCTGCATCTATCTGTCCTTCAAATACAGGAATATCAAAGTTAACTTGTACCTTGAAAGGTGAGGTGCCTCCAAACTGGCCTCTTGATGAAGATGTGCTTGATGCTATCGGTAGGCATTGAAGGATGTGGGAAAAATTCTACATCATTTCATCCCTCTGTCGCTTGAGAGCTTGCTCAAGAAACAGATTGATAGGATCGTCTGCTCCGTCGTTTTTATTTTCTTCCCCCATTGAGGGTTTCTTGGGTGTGTGAGAGTGATTTTATTCAAGAGAGACAAGCTCAAGACCCAACTTTCTATACTCGGACCTCGTCGGAGACATGCACTTAAAAAAATGATCAAGAGAAGCCTGCTCTGATACCACTGATCCAAATTATTTTTGGCATGAAATGAGATTGGAGATATAATAAAGAAATGCACAGAGATATCACAGATATTCAATAATATAAAAGAAATGTATCAGAGATGATACCACAAACACAGATATATAGTAATACACAATTTCTATTAATGAAATAAATGTACAGAGACTGTAAAAATACAGAGTGAAAGAATGGTGGCAGCTTATCTATGAGATGAGATATGATGGGTACTCGCATTCGCAAGAAGATGATTACAATGAGGCTCTGAAGGAATTTTTACAATAAACAGGAATGCCAAAAACCTAACCCTAGGAGATGAAGCACCAAAAGTCATGTGGGCCCCGTTTGGGTAAGTTAGTACATCAACTTCCCGGGATTGTAACTTTTGCATACTATCTCCGTTTTAGGCATATAATAGCTCATTGGAAAGGTATCGTCGAGGTGATTCATTTTGGGGGCTCAATAATTTCTTCAAATATCATTGAGAACCTATATCTCTAAAAACATTTATTTAGGCCCTTAAAATGGTCCTGAAAGTTAAAACCTACTAAAAATAGTAAATTGCCAAAATTGTCAGCAAGCTATTTTGAGCCAGTTGGAAAAGGTGGGTGGCCATCGATACCCACCAGGATCAGGAGATTTACACATCACCTCTTTAAGTTGTTTAAAATATTTATTTTCCTCTCGAGTCCATGAAAATGCATCCTTCTTAGTTAGTGTTGTTAAATGTGTTGTTATTCTTCCATAGTTCCGAACAAACTTGCGGTAGTAACCTGTCAAACCCAAAAATCCTCTAAGATTCTTCAATGTTTTGGGAATCGGCCAGTACATCATGGCCTTAATCTTGTTAGGGTCTACCTTGAAACCTTCATGAGATACAATATGACCCAAATACTCTACCTCCTTTACTCCAAAGAAACATTTGGATGGTTTGGCATATAGTTGTTGCTCCTTTAGTAGTTGTAGCACCTTGTCAACATGTCGCACATGATATTCCCAAGACTTTCTATAGATTAGTATATCATCAAAAAATATTAACAAAAAATTTCGAAGGAAGGGCTTCAAAATGGAATTCATCAACCCTTGGAATGTGGAAGGTTCATTTGTAAGGCCAAAAGGAATGACCAAAAATTCATAATGGCCTTCATGAGTTCGGAATGTTGTTTTTGGGATATCTTCTTCGTTCATTCTGATCTGATGATACCCTGAACAGAGATCCAATTTTGTGAAATAGATTTCTCCATGTAGTTCATATAAAAATTCATCAATGACGGGAATGGGAAAGTTATCTTTAATAGTGATCTTATTGAGCTCTCTATAATATGGACATATACGCCATGAGCTATCTTTCTTGAATACCATTACCACTGGTGCAGATTAAGAACTTTGGCTAGGTCTAATAATGTCATCCTCTAACATTTCTTCAACCATGCGCTCAATTTCACTCTTCTGGGCGTAAGGGTATCTGTATGGCCTGATGTTAGGAGGAACACTCCCAGGAATTAGGTGAA
>ML786886.1:38238-52311 GCA_009831015.1 Picea engelmannii | reverse complement strand
TTGATTAGGTTCTAAATATAAAGAAGCAATTCGTACCTTTTGTGTATGTGGCACATTATGGAGATCAAAGAATTGCTCCATCTGAAGTATCCATGTGATTGGGTCCTTGCCATCAAACTTCCTCATATCGATATTAGGAACATGGTTGGTCTTCAAACCAAAGTTGGAGTTTCTCCATGCTTGATTCACCTTCCTTATGTCCTCATCATGAATTTCATGGGATGCATTTCCACTTTCAGGTGTCTTCTCTGTTACGAAATTTTTCAATACTTCCATGATCTCCCCTTTTAAACCCTCCATCATCTCTTGTAGTTCATATTTTGTTACTAAATTCTTTTGTAAATCATTTATGTCCCTACACATTTCTTCACCTTCATCAAGAGTCCAAGTAGGATTGTCTGGAGGCTTATTTGGTGTAGAATTTTCCTTTTTGGGTGGCATGTTGGCCAAGTATCACTTTTGAACCTTGATTTTGAAGTGGTTATGCTAGACAATCTTTCTTCTGTTGTATCTCCCAAGTTTCAGCCCTTCTGGGTATGAAACTTTCTTTTATGTAGTTCTTTGATATTTCTTCTCTGCAATGCCACAGGTTTGATAAAAATTGTATGTGCCAAGTGGAATTTACGGTAACTTCCCCACAACTTGCCGATTTTTGGCCTTTCCAAGAGATCTCACTTGTAGAGTGTGCCTCGCACAAAATAATTGATATACAATTCTAAAAATCATACCAAGCATACTACAGACTGTCCACAATCCAATGAAACCAGTCCCACTCAATTTGGATACTCTAGGAAGAATTTATGATTGTTTTACCTGGAACAGCTTCTTGAGACTAGTCAATAGGACTAGTCAGATACCCTATCTTACACAGGGTGTATCTACATATTTAAGATGAACCAGAAGCTGAAATGTTTACCACAAATACCTTACTAATTTTTGTTAATAGCCTCTAGAGTTAAGGGTCTGAAACATTACAGAAATTTTTTTATAGTGAAAATTCCGCAATGGCTCAGTTCAGGATGATTCCAGAACCCTATCTTGTACAGGTTGTATCTCTGAAAGTATAAGGCCTCAGGAGCTAAAATTTTAACCCAACATACCTTGATCCATATACTAAATATCCTCCAATCCGTTCCTTTTGAAACATTGTAGAAAAAAAATTATAGTGAAAATTCCAAGGTGTATCAGATGTAGCAGTGAAACCCCAAGACCTTGAGCTCTGATACCATATGATAAGAACCAAATATCAATATAGCATAGAAAAACCTCAAAAAAAGTACTCAACGCACTGAAAAAGAGATAATTTCAGATAATAAGCCTCTTCGAGGGGGAAACCTCCTTTTACCCCACTTAAATGTTCAAGTACAAGATGATTCAAAATGAAAATGTCTCCTTGGTATATATAGGAGACTAGGAGGTATAATTACAACTAATGGCCTAAAGTCGACATAAATAAAATAACATTACTAATATAATATGCCCCAATTAAGTGGTAATGAGCCAATATTAGGGCTTAACATAGTTTCTTCATTCTCCCATGTTGCATATTTAGGACCGTATTAGGTCCATTGTACCTTTACCATTCCTATGATTTTCTCCTAATCACCTTGAATTTCCGGTCCAGGATGCATATTGGTTCCACTCCAAAATCCCCTTTGTTTTCCACATGTGTCACAGTACAATAAATTATGTGGTTAGAGTTAGGAACATATTTCTTTAATAATGAAACATGAAATAAATTATGCACTCTCATGGATGCAGAAAATGCTAGCATGTATGCAACTTTCCCTATCTTCTCTAAGATTTCAAAAGGCCCACAATATCTTGCTGCCAACTTTGGGAAGCAACCCAATATTAGTGAACTTCTTTTAGCTGTCACTTTTAGAAAAACATGTTCTCCCACTTTAAAATCTATAAAAAATATCTTCTTGTCTGCATAAAAAAATTTCTTATCCTGGGTATCCTTTATATTGTTCCCGATCTTTGTCATCTTCTCTTCCATTTCCCTCAACAAAGCTAGCCCAATGATAACTTTGTCTACTAGGTTATCCCAACTCACTAGTGTATTACACTTCCTTCCATACAATGCATCAAATGGGCTCATTTTTAATGAGGTCTGATACTCATTACTGTAAGAAAACTCTACTAAGTGGATATAATCTTCCCACTTTGATGGTTGGTCTATCACATACATTCTGGGAATGTCCTCAATGATTATGTTAGTCCTCTTTGTTTTCCCATATGATTCTTGGTGATATGTTGTATTGATATTTAATTTTATCCCAAAACCTTTGACCAAACCTTTCCAAAAATTAGATGTGAATTTTGAATCTCTATCTAAAACAATTTCCTTAGGTACCCCATGTACCCTAGAAATATCTTTCATGTGGATCCCCACAATATTTTCTTCCTTGTGGGTTGTCTTCATAGGAATAAATGTGTTTCCTTATTTAATTTATCTACCACCACAATGATGGAATCGTGATGCTTCACTGTTCTGGGAAGTTTTGTAATAAAATCAATTGTAACCACTTCCCACTTCCACTCAAGAATGGGCAATGACTATAGCATCCCTAGTGGATTTCTATGTTCTATTTTCACTTTTTGGCATTCTAGACACCTAGCTATGTAATTAGCCACTTCTTTCTTCATTCCGGGCCAAAAGTGTTGGCTTCTTACAACTGCAATTGTCTTCTGATATCCTAGGTGCCTAACATCTAGAACATTATGAATTTCTCTTAGAACTATATTTTTCAGTTCTCTGGAATTTGGTACATACATTCTTTCTTTGTACATGAGGATTTCGTCCTCTTTTAGCTCATAATAATTAATTTCCTGCTGTAAATTTCCTTGTTGTAATATATCTCTTATTTTTATATAATGTTGATCTAAATTTGCTGCTTCAATAAATTTATCTTTTAAATATGTGCTAAACATGCTAATCATTGAGATATGCACTTCATGATCTCTTCTACTAAGTGCATCGACCACCTAATTTTCCTTTCCTTTTATATGCTTAATTTCAAAGTCATATTCACTCAAAAATTCCAGCCACCTAGTTTGTTTGGCATTTAATTTTGGCTATCCAAACAAATGCTTCAGACCACAATAGTCTATCCTTGGCTCGAATCTTCGACCCATGAGGTAATATATCCATATTTTCAGTGCATATACAATGGATACTAATTCCAAGTCATGTGTAGCATAATGTTTTTCATGCTCTTTCAATTTTCTAGACTCGTAGCACACCACATGATCTTTTTTACTAAGGAATCCCCTGATCCCATCATTGCATGCATCCATGCACACTACATAACATTCATCTAGATATGAAATATTTAATATGGGTGCAGTTGTTAATATGTCTTTCAGTTGTTGAAAGGTTTCTTCACACTTGTAAGTTCATTCAACTTTCACTCCCTTCTTTTGAAAAGAATTGATTGGGCTTGCAATATTTGAAAACCATTTTATGAATATTCGGTAATAACTAGCAAGACCCATAAATGATCTAACCTATATCACATTTCTTGGCGTTGACCATCCTATAATGGCCTCTATCTTCTTGAGATTAACTTATATCCCATATGTTGATATAATATGCCCCATGTAGTGAATTTTTTTTTGATAAAATATGCACTTACTTAGTTTGGCATACAACTTGTGCTCTCTGAAAACCTATAGCACCATTCTTAAAATTTTCTCATTCTCTTCTTATGTTTTTGAATAGATGATAATATTATCTAATAAAACAATCACAAACTTGTCCAAGTACTCACTTAATATTCCATTCATTAGGCACATGAAAACATTTGGGGCATTTGATAGTCCAAAAGACACTACCGTAAATTCATAATGCCCATATCTTGTTCTAAACATTGTCTTGTTCATATCCTCTTCCTTTATCCTCACTTGATGATAACTTGATCTCAAGTCAATCTTGGAAAATATACTTGCACCTTTCAACTGATAAAAACCATCATCAATCCTTGGAAAGGGATATTTTTTTTTTATTGTGACCTTATTCAGTTGTCTGAAATCAATACATAGCCTTAAAGTTCCATCCTTATTCCTTAAAAAAAAATGGGGGCTCCCCAAGGTGACACACTTGGGCATATAAACCCCTTCTTCAAAAGTTATTCAAGTTGCATCTGCAACTATTTCAATTTTGGTGTGCCCATTCTGTAAGGTGTCTTGGACACTAGGGAAGCTCCTGACACCAAATCAATAGAGAAATCAATGTCTCTCTTTGGTGGAAAACCTGGAATTTCCCGGAAAACATCTTCAAAATATTTTAATACCGGATAGTCTTCAATACTTACCACTTTGTCTCCAGTTTCATTTTCCATATGGGCTGCAAAAAATTGACATTTCTTCCTGAAACTCCTTTTTAGCTGCATGGCTGAAATTTCTCCAACAACTACAACTCTTGGAATGCGTTGAATATTGCTTTGTTTTCCATCCTCATCAAGACACGTTATTGTCTTGTTGTAATAGTCTAGGATTGCATGGTATTTTCCAACCAATCCATTCCAATTAGATAGTCATATTAACCCAATGGTATGATGTTCACATCTACCTTTGTCTTGAGTCAATTCATGTCTATTGGACAATATTTAACCAACTCATTGATCTTTCTCTTAGCTCCTATGGATAACTGAAATAACCAATGTTTCTTATGCTTACTCCTTTGCAAGTGAAATATTTCAACAATGTTATAGTTTATGTAACTATGGATAGCTCCAAAATCAATCAAAATTGCTATTGGTTGGTTATAAATCTTAGCTTCCACTTCAATCATGGGGGACCCCGTTTGCTTGTTGTCCAAGGATACATAAATTATTGGCATGTTTCCTCCCATGTCTTCAACTGTTTAAACCTCTTGAATGTTATGGACAAACCTTATTCTTTCTCTTTTCTGATGGAAGTCCCTATATAGGTGATTTCCATCACATCCCCAACATTGTATAGGTTGTTTCCTTAGCATTTTCCCAAATGAATTTGTTGTCTTATGCTCATTCTAGGTTGACAATCCTTGTTGATTTTCTTGGGAGTTTTTCTTGAAAAAGGGTGGCTTAAAACATTTCTTCCTTTGATCCCTCTTTCCTTTCATCTTCTCATTCCAAGATTCTTGGAATACCGGCCTCCCTTTGCTCTTCTCATAGAGATTCTTTTCTCTTCTTATGGTCTCCTCGAAATTTCTGGGGTTATCATGTTATATCTTGTCACTATAGAAGGAGGATGTTAGCACTAGAGGTCACACCTAGACTATTGTAGGTGTAATCCTAATACCCATCAAAATATAAATTGATTAAATTGGTTTGAATAGGTGGACCAACAAGACTGAGAAAGAAAGGGAGAGGGAAACAAAATGTTTGCAGAGGCATTCCATTGGGCATGGAGTCATAACATCCTACAAATCAAAGGAAATCAAACTGTATATCGGATAAAATGGATATATAATGATGAGTAGAAGCATAATGAATATGAAAAAAGGAATAAAATCCATTGTACAGAGATCCTTTATGCAACAGATTAAATATTTCTTAAACAGTGAATAATGATTTAATGGGCAAGCTACAACAGATCCTCTATTGTTCATGAATCCATCAATCAATGGAAACTATGATCCTCAAAACCTACAATATATTCAAGCAAGAAGATAAAAAATAAACGGGAAAACAAAGAAGACCATATGATAACAACTCTCATGAATATTTAATGGAAAAAAAATTCATTACAAACATGCCCTCAGGCTTACAGATGAGAAACTAAACTGCTCCTCTATCTCTCTCCTCTCTTGGATCATGAATCCAACCCTTTCCTTGTAAAAATCCCTCTCATATATAGTGAATGATCTCTATCTACCCTAGTGAGGTAGAAACCAAGGAGCTACATAGGATCCTCCTCCATTTATGAGTCTTGTTACAAAAGATTCCAACAAAAACCTAACAAATTCCTATTTTTTGGGATCTTGTCTATTGTAATAAATGCCTTTTGAAATAGGTCATTATTCTTTCTCTGGAGATGGAACACATGTCCCTCATGTCCAACTAACTCCTAGGAGACCATTTTAACCTTCCCTAACAACTGACATCCTTCCCATAACTCGGATTTGTCAGTCTGTTAGAGTTCACAACACCTTTGATAGCATGCACTGCGAACTTTCATGTAGGTGATGATTTGGACTTTTCTCCCAAACTACGAACTGGGTCGGGATGATGTTTTTTCAACAAGTCAATGGTAATATTATGCTTCTCCCAACCAAATTTTAGAAGAACCCATATTGGAATTCAAAATTTATTATCATATCAATCATCTGCTTTGTGCTAATGCTTACAAAATGTCATAAATTACCAGTTCGTAGCGCTAGTGAGTCTAGGTGTTGCGAACTTTCCTGTAGCAATCTGTTTCACTTTTTCAAAGCTTCAACACCTAAAATATTACGCCAGGATTCCATACATGCTGCAAAAACTTCTTAATCATTATATACAACTGGAGGAAAACAAAAAAACTGTTAATTATGGTTTTAAACTCATGGCCATCACCAAAATGTTGTAAAAGCATATAATAGAAACTTTGAAAAAAACATATAGCATCAACAACCCTGGAGGGATAATCATGCAACTGGAAATACTTTTTCATTTCCAACAACTAGGCCTTAGCCTCTTCTCCCTTCCCATTCTCACCATTGAAGGTTGGTGACTTGATCTTCCCTAGTCCACCTTGCAACATGTCTCTCTTGGTAATTCTCCTTCGTCTCCTAACATGAAACATACTTGGGATACTCCCTGGAACTGAAATTGCATGAGATATCCTACTAGATTTACCTGGGGAATGATGGTTCCTTCTTATACTCCTCAATTTTCTATCATTCCCATGCTCATTGCTTCTGCTATGGGATTTGGATGTTGTTACTTATCTAACACTAGTTGTTGCCTTTGTGTTAGAGTCTTTATTATCTTTCCTCTGCAACATATTCAAACTCTAAAGTATCTCTTCTTGAGATTTCATAATCTTTTCATTATCATCTCTATAGATATGCACTTCTCTCTGTAGACTTCTCATAGTTACAGGCTCCTTCCTACCTCTTCTTCCATTGGACTATGTCTTAGCATTTCCCATATTGACATGTAGCCCTCGGAATTCCTCTTCATGATTATAGGACCCTTGGGCATATTCCATGGATATAATTCTCATACAAAAACAAAACTTCCTTCATGTACCTCTAAATTATGGAAGAAAGTGTGCATGCAAATAATTTTGTATTAGATAAAATATATACACAGTTTTGGAAAGAATGCATAATTTTTTCTGCTTTCTAATGCCACCATTCATCTTCTTTTTTGTTGGTTGTAACTTAAATTGTCTAGATCAATTTTCTTGGTTGTTATATGTATCCTCCTCTCTAATATAATTGTAACGATTTCTTTATTTCACAATTACGAGTTCTAGTTAAAAAGTTATAGTCATCTGAATATTGTTAATTTGCCCCTTTTGCACACTTTTCATTTTGGTGCAATTAATCCCAGACACCATCTTCTGTCACTAATACAAGTAAATATATTAGGAAATAGAGAAACATTTGTATGAGAAATAAATAATAATGATAACATGGAATTCATAACAATTCCTAGATTGTTAATCTGATGCTCCAGTAAAAAACTGCAGCAATCTGGAAATGAAAACTTTGTCCTTTTTCATCCTTTTTTCTGGACTTAGAATATTTTTATCCAAACTGGTTATCTTCCAAACTATGCATTTTCTCAAAAAATTTCACCACAACAAAGTTTTCTAGGTTGATGAATATACAAAATTTTGAGTACATAATGTTTTCCATATTTGTCATCTTGGGATCCTTTTCCTTTGAAAATCCCAAAAATCCCCAAAAAGTGGTATGTGATATTGGATTTTTCCCTATTTTTGCACCTCCACTACAAAATCCCCGGAATCCAACCAATCCCTTCAAATAATTTTTTCATGTATGCTTTTCTGACACTATGTACAAGTTTCAACAGTAACTGTGTTCTTGCCACTAAGTTTGATGCTAATATTCAAAAACATGTCATTTTTATTTTCTGGAAAATCAAAGTGTAATTGACCAATGGCCCTCTTTGGAGCTTATGTAGACCTTCATATTGTATAAAAAACCAAGACATTTCATCTCAATATGACTTAATATGCTCCAGTTATTTCAAAAATACGTTTTTGGCTCCAGACTTAGTTTTTTTTTTAGACTATAGGACAATTTTGCTTGTACGGTATCCTTCTTCTCTTCATCCTTTCGGAATCCCCTGTGTGCATCAATTTTGTATTATGCACCAATATTCAACATGAGCTATATCCACAATGCACAACGCCAATATTTAGCGCATGCCTCACGCACCAATATTCAATGCACACAACTTCTATACCGCACACCAATATTCAATGCGCATAATTTTTTATACCACATGCCAATATCTAATGCACACGACTTTTTATACGACACACCAACATCCAATGCGTGCAAGTTTTTATATCATGCACCAACTTCCAGTGCAAACCACACACTTATATTCACTACACGTGAATTTTTATACCACACACTAACATCCAATGCACAATTTTTTTTATATCACGCACCAACATCCAGTGCACACCACGCACTGAAATTCAGTGTGTGCAACTTTTTTTATACTGTGCACAAAAATTCAATGCACGAAACCTTTTATACACGCACAAATATCTAGTGCGCAAATTTTTTTATAGCGTGCACCAACTTCTAGTGCACATAAATTTTTAGATTGCACACCAACATTCAGTTTGCACAAATTTTTATATCTTGCACCAACTTTTTATACCGCACACCAATAACCAGTGTGCGTGGATTTTTAGACCCTACACCAAAATTCAGTTCGCACAAATTTCTATATTGTGCATCAACATCTAGTGCACACAATACCAATTCTTCATTGTGTAGTTCCAATATTTAGCGCATGCAAGTCCTTTCTTCACTTCATTGATTTTCCTTATTTTCTATCTCATGACCATCGCGACCATCGTGAAGATGTCTGACTCACCTTCTTCCCCAAATTTGACACAGCTCAAACACTGAGATGATGAATTTACCAACTTCATGTTGAGTTTTTGCCCATATAAGTCTAGTGTTGAACCAAAGGCTCTAATATTATTCTATAACATCCCCCAGCCTAACCGAGGAACATTACTTTCTCTGATAAGTTCAAAATTTTTGAGTCAACTAAATTCCTGTAGCTTACCAGCTATGAATTATACACAAGTTTAACTATTGTTTGATACCATATAATTAAATGCATCTATAACATTCCAAATGAACATGAAAGTTGCATCCTCACTGAGACAACCACACACACAAAATCCTTTGTACCACACATGGAAACTATTCATAGTGCACATGAAACATGAGTTGCATTGTGTGTGACAACTATTCACAACACGCACGACGATTCGAGCACCATGTTGGAATCGCATTACCGTCACTACTAAATTCAATTAACAGATACATTTAAATACATAATTATGAACAACACGGCATTCAAGCTCAAGCAATTA
The DNA here is from genome assembly GCA_009831015.1 of Picea engelmannii. Classification (NCBI taxonomy): domain Eukaryota; kingdom Viridiplantae; phylum Streptophyta; class Pinopsida; order Pinales; family Pinaceae; genus Picea; species Picea engelmannii. The sequence goes on along the minus strand of ML786886.1, from coordinate 42,741 downwards.
TCCATACTAGTCAAACAATTAAATGCAACTAACAAATTCACCAAAACAACATATAATTCATTCTCATACATGGAGTAAAATGCACAACAGTTAAACTCATAAAATGACCCAAGAAATAGATAAACACTTATCTTTTTAAAACAGTTGTGCAACCAATTGGTTGGGAAGGATGTTCCACCCAACCATAGACTTTTTGTTGCAAATATCAACAACAAGTCATCACCGAGTTGGGACTAGGAATCCACAAGAAAAGGGTGCCTCTCACAACTCAATATCCCACAACCCACTAGTATTCTCCTACAACTATCCTGAATTTCCTCTAGCTATATTCCTCTTGACCTGAACAACCAAAGGAATGTACCCCTTCACTTCTCTCAGTCCATCAGGCATCCCATTCATTTATCAGGGTCTCTCTAGCACGGGTAACTAGGAATCTCTCTACTGGGAACTCAAGGGAACTCACTGCCATGAAAACTACCAACAAAAACAACAACAAACACTTGTTGTTACAGTGAAACTCACACAAGAGTTCACTCTTCATGCTTGAAAACCTTTCTCTTCAATCTTCCAATCCAAATCACTCAACATGCTCCATAATTCACCCAACCTTCTTGCTATATCTCCAATGCTATTTTTCCTGCTCTATGCTTGTTGTCTATGTAAAACTAAATGTGTAAAAACTTTCTGTAACTTCCCATATGCATTTCCTCTCCTTTGGCTTGCTTTCTTGACTCACACACTTCCCCAAGCTTATTGTACTCCAACCCCCATGCTTCCAATAACTATGGGATGTGAATCTCACACCCACCCTCTTACACGAGTTTGATGATTGGCCTCTCATACACTCAACCAAAGATTAGAAGTTCTCCCCTTTGATAATAAAATTCAAGAAAATGCGTTGAATTAATATCCATAATTAACTTCCCCCTTGGACCCCTCTTAGACACTCTCTTCTCTTGTGGAAAAACTTAACCCCCATCTCTCTACATATTCCCAGCAGCTGGTATCACATTTTATTTATTTAAAAATATATATATATATATATTCGCATATTACATCATTTTTCCATAGCCATATTCATATATACATTATGCATAAATTAAACTAGGGATTATAGTGGGGATGTTACACCCATACATCAACAAAATCAAGGCATTGAAGTAGTTCTTAACCTATTTAAAAAAATTTCACCAAACCTATTACAAATCCTAAAGAAGGATCAAGAGCATAAGATTGAAAAAACACTGAAAATTAAATATATACGAAATGATCTCCACAAAGCAACATGAAAAATGCATATATATAGTAAAGACCTCCAATAAATAGGTTAAGCAATAAAACCAAAATTTAATGGGGGCCCCTTTATTTTTTTATCAAAAAATAAAGGGGAGGTTGTTATAGGCTCAACAGGTCTATATGCATACTCACTTCTCATTAAAAAATATATGGTTTCATCTCCAATAGCTTAATAAACACTATTTCAAGGTAATAGGTTATTTGATCCCATAGAGTCACTAGTATATAACTACATAGTTCACATAGAAATTAGAAGATTCATCCATTGAATATGGCTTCTCTCGAGATCAATCCTAGTTTTGGTCTTTCTCCATAGGAAACTCCCATCTCCCTCCATTGAAAAAAGGGGTTGGAGTCTTAAGTGTGAAGGGAGATCTTGGTTGAATATTTATGCCCTATAATTTTTTATGCCACACACTAACATTCAATGCACACAAATGTTTATATCGCCCACCAATAGCCAATGCACACCATGCACCAATATTCAATGCGTGCAAATTTTTTATAATGCGCACAGTGCACACAACGTTTTTATACCATGCACAAATATCTAGTGCGCACAACTTTTTATAGCATACACCAACATCTATTGCACGTAAATTTTTAGATCGCACACCAACATTCAATTTGCACAAATTTTATATCGTGCACCAACTTTCAGTGTGCCCAACTTTGTATACCACACACCAATAACCAGTGCACGTGACTTTTTAGACTACGCACCAAAATTTAGTGTGCACAACTTTTTATATTGTACATCAACATCCAGTGCAAACAATACCAATTCTTCATTGTGTAGTTCCAATATTTAGCGCATGAAAGTCCTTTATTCACTTTGTTTATTTTCCTTATTTTCCAGCTCATAACCATCACGACCATTGTGAAGATGTTTGACTCACCTTCTTCCCCAAATTTGACACAGCTCAAACGTTGAGATGATGAATTTACCAATTTCATGTTGAGTTTTGGTCCATACAATCCGGTGTTGAACCAAAATCTCTGATATTATTCTATAACATCCCCCAACCTAACCAAGGAACATTACTTATGGAAAATTAACAAAAGTTAAAAATATTTGAGTCAATTAAATTCATGTAGCTTACCAGCTGTGAATTATACAAAAGTTTAACTATTGTTTGATACCATATAATTAAATTCATCTATAACATTCCAAATGAACATGAAAGTTGCTACTCACTAAGACAATGACACACAAAAAATCCTTTGTACCACACGTGGAAACTATTCATAGTGCATGTGCAATAGGAGTTGGATTGCATGCGACAACTATTCACAACGTGCACGATGATTCAAGCACCATGTTGGAATCCCATTACCGTCACTACTGAAGTCGATTAACATGTACGTTTAAATTCAAAATTACGAACAACATGGCATTCAAGCTCAAGCAACTAGTCAAACAATTAAATGCAACTAACAAATTCACCACAACAACATATAATTCATTCTCACACATGGAGTAAAACGCACAACAATTAAACTCATAAAATGACTCAAGAAATAAATAAACACTTTTTTTTTTTAAAACAGTTATGCAATCAATTGGTTGGGAAGGAAATTCCACCCAACCATAGACTTGTTGTTCCAAATATCAGCAACAAGTCATCCCTGAGATCAGGCTAGGAATCCATAAGAAAAGGGTGCCTCTCACAACTCAATATCTTAAAACCCACTAGTATTCTCCTAAAACTATCCTGAATTTAGCTCTCTTCCTCTTGACCTAAGAAAACAAAGGAATGTACCCCTTCAATGCTCTCAATCATCATGCATCCCATTCGTTTATCAAGGTTTCTCTGGCACATGTAACTAGTAATCTCTCTACTATGAACTCAAGGGAACTCACTGTCGAGAAAACTACCAACAACAACAACAAACACTTGTTGTTACAGTGTAACTCACATAAGTTTTCACTCTTCAGGATTGACAACCTGGCTCTTCAATCTTCCACTCCAAAGCACTCCAAGACACTCCAGCATGCTCCATAATTCACCCAACCTTATTGCTCTATCTCCAATTCTCTTTTTCCTGCTCTCTGCTTGTTGTTTATGTAAAACTAAATGTGCAAAAACTATCTATAACTTCCCATACACATTTCCTCTCCTTTGGATTTCATTCTTGACTCACACACTTCCCAAAGTTGATTCTACTCCAATCCCCATGCTCCCAATAACTATCGGATGTGACTCTCACACCCACCCTCTTACACGAGTTTGATGATTGGGCTCTCATACACTCAAACAAATATTAGAAGCTATCCCCTTTGGTAATAAAATTCAAGAAAATGGGTTGAATTAATACCCATAATTAATTTCCCCCCTTGGACCTCTCTTAGACACTCTCTTCTCTTGTGGAAAAAATTATCCCCCATCTCTATATCACATTTTATTTATTTAAAAATAGAAAATATATTTGCATATTGCATCGCTTTGCCATAGACACATTCATATCTACATTGTGCATAAATTAAAATGGGGACTATAGTGGGGATGTTACACCCATACATCAACAAAATAAATCCATTGAATTAGTTCTTAACCTATTTAAAAAACATTTCACCAAACTTCTTGCAAATCCTATAGAAGGATCAAAAGCATAGGATTGAAAAACAATGAAAATTAAATATATACGAAATGATCTCCATAAAGCAACAAGAAAAATTTATATATATAGTAAAGACCTCTGATTAATAGGTTAAGCAATAAAATCAAAATTTAATGGGGGGCCCTATTCGACAACACAGGTATTCCAACAGAGAACGAACACCTTCAGTAACCACTCACATAACCAGATCAAATATCGACACACCGATGTTTTCACATGGTAAAACCCCTATGGGGAAACATCCACGGCCCCAGCCAACGCGGCCACTTGGAGCAGTTTATTAATGCAAAGAAAAAAGATTACAGAGAGATTTTACAAGAGAGTTTCTCATAATCAATCATCGGTAAATGACCCTCCATGCTCTTTAAATAGAGATCATGGACCAATCGGGTGGTAAACCATGGATCAATGGCCATTAAGATCGAGGAGAGTATGAACCGTTGGATCACTCTATGTCGGGAACATATCATGACTGTCGGATTTCCTAACTACAAATGCATACTAATGCATACTAAAGAAACACACTTTTACCTAACGACATATTAGACCAAGTAGATCTTAACTAACTCCTAAGTGTCTAAATAT
>ML786886.1:21863-37302 GCA_009831015.1 Picea engelmannii | reverse complement strand
ACATGGTTTAAAAGTTTTGAGTCACTACCAGTAAGGATAAGGTCATCAACATAAAGGACAAGGATGATGAGATGGCTGCCTACTTTCTTGGTATAGACATTAGGATCAGAATGGCATCTAGAGAATCCAGTGGCAATAAGAAATCTATCCATTTTCACATACCAAGCTAGAGGAGCTTGCTTGAGACCATAAAGAGATTTCTTGAGGCGACAAACAAGGCTAGAGTCATTCTGGACATAACCAAGAGGTTGTTCCATGTAGATTTCTTCTTTCAAATCGCCATGCAAGAAGGCAGATTTAACATCCATCTGATGGACCTCCCATTTATGTGAGGCGGCAAGGGAAAGAACAAGGCGGATGGAATTCATTTTGGCTACAGGGGCAAAGATTTCATTATAGTCAATGCCTTCAACTTGGGAAAATCCTTTGGCAACTAATCGAGCCTTGTGTCTTTCAATACTTCCATCTAATGCATACTAAAGAAACACACTTTTACCTAACGACATATTAGACCAAGTAGATCTTAACTAACTCCTAAGTGTCTAAATATCCTAACAGGCCCTTAATTGTTTTATCAAAAAAATAAGGGGAGGTTTATAGGCTCAATAGGTCTAAATGCATACTCACTTCTCATTAAAAATTATATGGTTTAATCTCCAATAGCTTAATAAACACTATTTCAAGGTAATAGGTTATTTGATCCCATAGAGTCACCAATAGATAGCTACATAGTTCACATAGAAATACGAGTCATCCATCAAATATGGATTCTCTAAGGGTCAATCATAGTTTTTTCCTTTCTCCATAGGAAATTCCCATCTCCCTCCATTGAAAAAAGGTATTGGAATCTTAAGTGTGAAGGTAGATCTTGGTTGAATATTTATTCCCTATAATTTCATTTTCATGGATATTTTTTCCTTTTTATAAAGCCAATAAATCAACACATGACACAAGAATATTGTGAGACTTTCCAATTTAAGTGACATTGTTGAATAGTGTTTCACCCTACTATTTCACGTTGATGCTTATGTTTCCTTGCATTTCTAGGGTTGCAGGTGTGATCACCCTATCATCTCTAGGATGCAGGTGGTTTCAGGATTTTGTCACCTTAGTGTATGTGGTCTTCGCAGGTTAATGTGCACTAGTGATTTTGTCACCTTGGTGTAGCTAATCTCTATGAGTTGGGTTGTGTGTGGTGTGCAAGTGGATTTTAGTGTGTGTTAAGGTTCTTTCTATTATTATTTTTGTTGTTGTTTTTGTGTGTGTGTGTTCTCTTCCCAAGAGTGCTAGCCTTTTTCGATGTTTTTTCATATTCGTATCATAGGTAGGTATCGAGGCTAATGTGTTTCTTGAAATTCCATAAGGTATTGTACCTACCATTTATTTGTTGATGGAAGTGTCATTTTGTGCAAATAGTGGTGGTAAATGAGTTAGTTTTCGAGTCCTCCTAAATTTTTACTAATGTTCTTTCATAGGGAATTTGAGTTTCACTTTTATTCAATATGTGCTCAATAACACATGATTTGTAATGTTGGTCATGCTCCTTGAGGGAGGCACTTGTAACCAAGCATATCAACTTTCTACTTAGAGGCTCATGGTCTATTGTGGCTCCCCAAGAGAGCTTGGATTTTCAATGTTTTCACAAATTTGCATCATAGGTGGGTGTCGAGGCTAGTGTTATACTTGAAAGGATGAAATATGTTATGTATTTTTTACATGAGGTTGAGAGCCAATAAACCTATTCAAGAGAAGAAGTGCTAACATGATCTACTATAATACCAAGTATTTTTTCTACCAGTCATAGGTTGGATGTCCAAAGGAATCCAATTTTTTTTAAGAAATATGCTTAGATGTGGTTTTATCAAATAATCATCTACACAGTTGGATGATCTACAATATCCTACATATATTATCCTTTTTTTTGGTTTTCCTTGACCTCAACTTATGACAAGATGAAATTATTCTAATATCCTCCATTTTGTGGGCCACTTTTAAAGAAGAGATGATTCCATCAATGCAATTGGGGAAAGTAATGCACACCTAAAAGACAAGGGATATGTGGGCATTATCAATGATAGGAATAAAAGGATTGGGTTCATATACTACGTAAATAATTCTATCTTTGTCTCTACAACTTTGACAACTTCCTCACAACTCTGTTTATTTTTTATCGCGTATGAGTTGTAGACTTTTAGTTGTTTTAGCATGTTATCCCAATATAAATAAGGGAAACTATTTTCTATTTTTTATTTATTTTAGTTTATTGAATTTAATTAGAGATGCATTAAGTGCCTCCTCTTAAATATTCAAGAACGATGTACTTTTATAGTTCCATTTCCTTAATTTGGTCACTTGTGGATATTAATATATTTTCTTTCTTTATTTCTTAAGTTAGACATCTCAACTGATAATAAGCCACAACAACTAATACATAAAGTAAGAACACTTTTCCAATCTAGTGAACCATTCACAATAAGTCTACTCCATTGAAGGTTTTGATGTCCATGCTATCTCATGTTCACTTTGCATTTGGTCGACAACAAAGGTATTCCAATAGAGGATGAACACCTTCAGTAACCACTCACATAACCATATCAAAGATCAACACACTGATGTTTTCACATGGTAAAACCCCTATGGGGAGACATCCACAGCCCCAGCCAACGCGGCCACTTGGAGAAATTTATTAATGCAAAGAAAAAGATTACAGAGAGATTTTACAAGAGATTTTCTCACAATCGATCATTGGCAAATGACCCTCCATGATCTTTAAATAGAGATCATGGACCAATCGGGTGCTAAGACATGGATCAATGGCCATTAAGATCGAGGAGAGTATGAACCGTTAGATCACTCTATGTCGGGAACATATCGTGACCATCGGATTTCCTAACTACAAATGCATACTAATGCATACTAAGGAAACACACTAAGAAACACACTTTTACCTAACGACATATTAGACCAAGTAGATATTCACTAACTCCTAAGTGTCTAAATATCTTAACATCCCCCCTTAAGAACAACTTGGGATAGGATTGAAGGATTTACAATAGTGACACAATAGGAGAAGGAAGGAGGCATTAGAGCCTATCCCCCCTTAATGACAACTTCCTGAACTCCTAACATAGATTGAAGTTTGGAAAACTTCTCTTCTATAAGAGACTTTGTGAAAATGTTTGCAACTTGATCTTCTGTAGGGAAAAAAAGCACTTCAATAACTTGATCATGAATTAGCTTTCTGATGAAGTGCATGTGTAGCTCGATGTGTTTTCTAGGATGATGTTGAACTGGGTCTTTGGCGAGCTTGATGGCACTCTGATTGTCACACCAAAGGTTGGTCGGATGCTGGTGCTGGAATCAAAACTCTGAAAGGATCTGTTGAAGCCACAGAGCTTCCTGACTTGCATTTACCGTTGCTCGGTACTCTACTTCTGCTCAAGAAAGTGCAATAGCCTGTTGTTTCTTACAAGCCCAAGTGACAGGTCTCGAACCAAGTCTGAAAACATAACCTGCAATAGAATTCTGATCATCAGGGTCACCAGCCCAATCTGAATCAGTGAAACCAACCAATAAAGGATTCCCCCTTGAACTATCATGTATTATGAAATGAACTATACCACGAACATAGAGAAGTATCCTTTTAGTTGTTTTCCAATGGATTTCATGGGGTGTTTTCATATACCGGGAAACAAGACCAACAACAAAGGAAAGATCAGGACATGTATGAGTCAAGTATAAGAGGTTACCAACTAACTGACGGTACAGGGTGGCTCAAATTCAGGAGAAGTACAGGTGGCAGTAATCTTGACTCCAGACTGGAAGGGAGAAGGGGTTGGTTTACAATCATCCATGTGAAAACAACGAAGAAGGTCACAAGCATACTTAGACTGGGAAAGAAAAATTCCTTCATTGGTTTGCAAAACTTGGAGGCCAATGAAATAGTGCAAAAATCCTAAGTTTGTCATTTCAAATTTCTTCTTAAGGCTGGTTTTCACATGGTTTAAAAGTTTTGAGTCACTACCAGTAAGGATAAGGTCATCAACATAAAGGAAAAGGATTATGAGATGGCTTCCTACTTTCTTGGTATAGACATTAGGATCAGAACATCTAGAGAATCCAGTGGCAATAAGAAAGGTGTCCATTTTGGCATACCAAGATCGAGGAGCTTGCTTGAGACCATAAATAGATTTCTTAAGGCAACAAACAAGGCTAGAGTCATTCTGGACATAGCCAGGAGGTTGTTCCATGTATATTTCTTATTGAAAATCTCCATGCAAGAAGGAAGATTTAACATCCATCTAATGGACCTCCCATTTATGTCAGGCGGCAAGGGCAAGAACAAGGTGGATGGAATTCATTTTGGCTACAGGGGAAAAGGTTTCATGATAGTCAATTCCTTCAACTTGGGAAAATCCTTTGGCAACTAAACAAGCCTTATTTCTTTCAACACTTCCATCTGATGCATACTTAGTTCTATAGACCCATTTACATTTGACAAGTTTTCTTCCTTTTGGAAGAGGTACAAGATCCCAAGTATCGTTTTCCAATAAAGAACGATACTCTTCATTCATTGTTGTATCCCAATCTGGATGACCTGAAGCTTCTGCAAATGTCTCTGGATCATGAGTTTCTGAAACTTGATCCAAAAGAGAAGAGGCTCGTTGGAACTATGAACGTGTCTGACACTGATCTGAAGGATCACCGACAAGATTACTAGTTGCTTCTTGTGTTGAATGGACCCATCTAGGAAGCGGTGGAACTAGTGTTGGTTCAGGTTCAAAGGATTCATTTGGAGGAGGGTGAACAGGCGGAGGTGGATTTTCATCCTCATTGTCATCATCTAAATAATAAATTAGATCAAAAGAAGGCACAAACGCCAAATATGGCTCTCAGACCAAAGAAGGCACAACCGTCAAATTAGGCTCGCAGGCCAAAGAAGGCACAAATGTCGAACTAGGCTCGCAGGCCAAGATATTTTCATCAAATTTAACATCTCTTCTAATAATCATTTCATTACAATGTGATTGAAGAAGTCTATAACCTTTGACATCTTCAGAATAAGCAACAAATATACACTTCTCACTTTTAGGTTGCAATGCTTTCCTTTTCTCATCGGGAATGTGAGCCCATGCTATACTGCCAAATACACAGAAGCGACTTACATCTGGTTTAATTTTAGTCCAAGCTTCTTCTAGTGTTATATTTTTAAGAGTCTTTGTGGGAGTGCAATTTACTATGTAATTTGCAAAGTTGATGGCTTCCGCCCAATACTTTAGACTTAATCCCTTAGATTGGATCATACAATTAGCCATTTCTTTTAATGTGCGGTTCTTTCTCTCAGCAACACCATTTTTTTGTGGTGTATATGGAATAGTGTGTTGCAATTGGATTCCCTATGTAGTGTAGTAATTTGTAAAATTATTGTTCACATATTTGCCTCCATTATTTGTTCTTAACCTTTGAATTTGATGGCCAGATTGCTTTTCTACAAGGGCCTTGTAGGCCAAAAACTTGTCGAAAACTTCACTCTTAAGTTTTAAGAAGTAAACCCAAGTACGTCTGGAAAATTCATCAATGAAAGTTAAGAAATAATTGCACCCAGAAAAAGAAGGAGAAGAAAGTGGACCACACAAATCACTGTGAAAAAACTGCAAAGGACCCGAGGCATGCCAAGAGGCACATTTTTCAAAATTGTCCCGATGATGTTTTCCGAGAACACAACTGGCACAAACACCATCTCTGCATGAAACAAGAGGAATACCAGTCACCATCTGTTGATTACATAGTTACTGCAATGAGCGATAGTTTAGATGACCAAACCGCTCATGCCAAAGTTTTCTCAAGTCATCGCTATGAGCAACTCAAACTGATGAAAAACAGGATGACCCAAAGTTGTCAAACTTGTACAACCCGGAAATATCATCAGCAATTCCAGTTGCAATAACATGATTAGGATATTTTAGATCCTTGATTACAACTTGGTGAGGTGAAAACTCTATGGTTTTACCTTCACCTGAATGAGTGATTTGATATACTGATATAAGGTTACAAGAAAGACTTGGAACACATAATACATCTTTGAAATGGCCATTTTCTACTTGTATTGTTCCAGATCCTTCAACACTAAGAGATCTATCATCACCAACAAATATTTTCTTGGTGTAACATTCATTTAGAGTAGAAAATATGTCTCTATCCTTAGCCATATGATAAGATGCTCTAGAATCAATAAGCCACTTATCAGAAGTAGAGGTAGAAGGTGTATTGAAGGAGAAACCAGAAGCAGAAAGTGCATGTCCATGAGAAGAAGAAGAAGAAGTAGAATCAATACTGATGTTGTGCTTCTTCATCATTGCTTCTAAAGCTACCATATTCTTGAAACATTTGGACTCATCATGACCATCTTTATCACAAAAGTTGCAATGTATGTTAGTATTCTTATTTTTATATTTTGTTCATTTGTCACCATTAGGAGCTGAAGTTGTCTGAGCGGGTTTGGGACCCTTATATTTCTTTTTGTTGTAGCGAGGATGTGGCTTCTTGGGATACTTGGGTTTATCTTTTTGTTGGGAAACTAAGGCTTTGTTAGAGGTACTTGCAGTGCTGATCACTCCAAGTTGTATAAGCTTATCTTCTTCTCTAATCAAAGAAGCACAAAAGGACTCAAGAGTGGGTTTTTCATAAGCTTTCCCTAGAAACTCTCTCATGGCATAAAATGTAGATACAAACACAGAATATGCACTACCTAGCTTAGAAATAATAAGATAGATACAATGCTCTTCCTCCATTTTTATCTTACATTCTTCACATAAAATTTTGAGTGTTTTAAACTTAGATAAATAGTCTCCAAGGCAAGAAAAAACACTTGGACTCAAGGTCAATATTTGATTTTCTAACTGTTGTGCTCGAATAATATTGATTTTACCAAACACAGATTCAATCTTGTCCCAAGCTTCTTTGGGGTCATCAATTTCTTGAAGGTGGTACCTTAAATCAGGAGAGATGGACATTCTGATTAGTCATCATGCTTCATCATTCCTATTATCCCACTTGGATTTCTTATCATCAACAGTGGGTGATTTTTCCTTTCCTAAGGTAATCCAGTACAAACCTTTACTTCTTAATAAATCTTCCATATGAGATTTCCATTGGAAGTAGTTGTTGTTGGTAAGCAAGACATTACTTGTAGAATCCATATTAAATATGCAGATAATATGGACTTAAAAACTGAATTTAATGATATGGATGGAAAGAGCTCGAAAAATTACACAGTTTTAAAAAAAAACGGCACTGAAAACGGACTTCTGATGTGAGAGTTATGCCCTTTAAAAAAAAAACATAAACAGTGACCAACTGACCACATGATAGTGTAAGTTTCTTTATGAAGTGACCCACTTTTATAAAGAGAAGTGGGTATCACTTTTACAATGAAGTTACTTTATAACAAAAAATATGCATGCAAAATAAATAACTCTAAAATAAAATATTAAAGCTACTTAGTGATTCACTTTTATACTTGAAGTGAAATACACTTTACAATTTTAGCATGAAATTTTTCAAAAAAGGTAACAAAAGAGAGACTTGAACTCAAGACCTCTTACTTAATAAGGAAAGTTTTAACCAAATGGTCTAACAAAACATATTGTGATGTTCATAAGGAGGATTGTTGTTGTTTTTGTTGTTGAAGATGGCCTTAGAGAGCGTGCTAAAAAAAAACTCTTTTCACACAAGTAAAAAAAATTCGCTTCTCAATGACAACAAGGGTTAGATCCTGGTTAGCTTACCCGGAAGATGCACCTTCTCCTATTTGTTTCTGATTTGTCGAGATCACACAGGGTGCGAGGAAAAGAGAATATGCAAATCTAAAAGAGTAGCAACCCGGAAATAAATAAAAAATACAAACCAAAATAAAACCAAAATAAAACTTTGCATAAATTTTAAAAATGTGTATTCAGGCTTTATACCTCCGGATCTGACTGTAATGGTCGTATCTTGGGAAAATGGAAACCTTTTCGAGTGAAACAAAAAGTGTTCCTAAATGAAACAAGTGCTTTGGACACAATGGAACAGTCCTCTTAGCCCAAAAATGTATGAAAATGCCAAAAAATGGAGATGAGGCAACTCGGCTTCTCAATCTCGATCTACAACAAGAGAGGGTCTTCAAACAGGCTTTTATACCATGTTCGACAACACAGGTATTCCAACAGAGGACAAACATGTTCAGTAACCACTCACATAACCAGATCAAAGATCAACACACTAATGTTTTCACGTGGTAAAACCCCTACGTGGAAACATCCACGGCCCTAGCCAACGCGGCCACATGGAGCAGTTTATTAATGCAAAGAAAAAGATTACAAAGATATTTTACAAGAGATTTTCTCACAATCGATCATCGGAAAATGACCCTCCATTCTCTTTAAATAGAGATCATGGACCAATTAGGTGTTAAGCTACGGATCAATGGCCGTTAAGATCGAGGAGAGTATGAACCGTCAGATCACTCTATGTCGGGAACATATCATGACCGTCGGATTTCCTAACTACAAATGCATACTAATGCATACTAGGGAAACACACTAAGAAACACACTTTTATCTAATGACATATTAGACCAAGTAGATCTTAACTAACTCCTAAGTGTCTAAATATCCTAACAACATTATACACACACACACACACACACACATATAATGTTAAATTTGTTGAAACACACACTAACACTGAGAGGGGGGGTGAATCAGTGCCTGGAACTTTTGACTTCTTTTCACACTTTCATAGATTAATTGAATTGACTGAATAATATATATGTAGCTCAAGTAATTATTCACAAACATGTGTAACACAAACTATATGAAGTAGATAAAATATATTTCTTTCATTTATTTAACTTGAATGGATACAAATAAAACCAATCCTTTAATATCTTCAACTTCAACTGAATATGAGAGATCCAAATCTATGATACAAAACCCAACTTGTAGTTCTCAGATCCAACTGAGAAATGAGGAATCCAACCCTCATAACAAGACCCAACTTGTTGATCTCAGATCCAACTGAGATGTAAGGAATCCAACCCTCATAACAAGACTCAGCTTGTCAACATGCACCAACCTAATAGAATGAAATTCCATTCAATCCATTATATATATATATATATATATATATNAAAATTCACCACTACTTCTGGTTTATATAGTATTTCAATAGGTATATGATTGAACCATTTTGTCTTTTGACATGAACCATTGCATCTCTTCATTTAATTTAACATAGATAATATTCTCCTTTTATTCATTAATTTATCTTGTCAGTTTTTCAATTAATTAGAAGATTAATTTTTATTTAAATTTTGTCTACATGAGATGATCATAGCTATGGATAGACTCCTTATAACATTCCCATGCATATGTTGCATCCCTAGTTCTTCAATAGATCATATTCGAGACTTTACTAGCTCTCTGTATTGTTTGGTGTTAATATCGTTAAATTACTTCATATGCCCCTAACTATTCATAGAAATCAAATTATGCAAAGGTGCTTTCTTCAACTCACTTCCCTTTGTGACCGCGGGCTCAAAACCATGGGCTTATCTATTTCAAACATTGTTCTATTAGTGCTTTTCTCCTTCTACCCTTTTTCTTCTACATGAGACAGTATTCAAATGTCCAAGGGTTTATTACATCAGGCCCCTTTACGCTCCTTATTATATTTTTTACCTTATCACGTGATCAATGTTGGAGCTAGGTTCTCCAATACTTCGGCCTTCGGGATTCCAACATTTGCAATCCTTGTATTCTTCCAGATTTTTTACCTTCTGGAGTGGTTATATCTCATGCTGGCTAATCCTATGTCTAACATTACTCTCAAGGTTCTCATATTGACGGTTTGGTCTAATCCTTGTGCATTTGTTGAACTTTGTCTTTTATATGATCGACGACTCGGACTTAATATTCAGTTGAGGTGGACGATTTTCATCTACTCTGGAACTTTGGAGATTCGTGACTCCAGGACTCTGGGTTACTAGAAATTTGAATTAGTTCAATTCCTCTAGAGGTTTACTTATCGAATAAGTCATAAAACGACAGTGACCACTTGTTGTCGTTTAACACCCCATGCTTACTCTATTATTCCATTATGTTTTATCAACAGTCGAGAATGCTCCTGAATTAGATCAATGATTAATGTTACTTCGTGATTCCGGCCTTCGACGATTAGCTGATAACAAAAGCTTGGATATCCCTGAAGTTAGTCATATCGGAGTGATGTGGCTTGCTAACGTCACTCAAGATGACATGAACCCTAATTCTATGTTCCACGTGTCACCCTAATTCATGAATTTCAAGGTCCTTATGTGCCACATCGACCTTCACATTTGTTACCACCTGATTGGGCCACGTTTCATCTTTGTCTCCTGCCACATGTCTCCCTCCTGGATCATGGCTTTGCACTTCATGGCTTTGGTACTTCATGGCTTCGAGAGTTTTTCACTTTTATATCAACCTTCGATCATCACTGAGGTTTCAAATATGTTTTTTCACCGTTTGATCTTTCCTTGTCTTGATTTGACGACCTCTATTTACTTCGGGACTTCGTTCCTTTGGCCCCGCTTATCCTATCCTTCCACTACTTCATCGAATGGTAGAGAATGGTCCTTAAATGGATCAATAATTAGAATTACTTCTAAACTTCATGATTTCAAGGATTACCCTATCCTTCCACTTTATGTCGATCAATGTTTGGTGGGATTTCCCAACTCTTCCTTTGATTCGACGGTCGACGAGAGTTTGTGACTTTGGGGCTTCAGCCTTCGGGTATTCCTACATGATTCAGATTCCTTTTCACTAGAGTGGTAAATTTTGGATTTGACCACCATTGGATTGGCCTATCCTCTTCCAATAGTCACCATGCATTGCCCAGAGTTGATGGCCCTCATTCACTTTGGGACTTCATGGCTCTGACCTTCGAGTATTCTTGGTTTTTCTGAACTTCTTATTACCGGAGTGGTCAGCATTGAAGTTGACCACCTTATTTCCTTTAGTACAATATGATGGTTCAACATTTCCATTCTAGTTCGACGGTCAACATTTAATTATAAATTAAATCTTGATCTAATAGCTGAGAACTCATCTGAAGATCCTTCCTAATCGATGATTGGCTTTTATTTCATGACTTCAAAATTTCATGTTTTCTTCCTTGTCTCCAGTAATCACTGAAGTGGTGAAGTGTCGAAACTTATGCTATCCTTCCACTTGGTTTCGATCAATGGTTGAGATTTTGACCAACTGTAACAGAGTTTCCTCACAGTTCTGAGGGTGTTTAGTGCTCTTCTTTCTGATATGTTCATCGCTATTTATCCTGAGATTTTAATAACTGTTTGTGCATTCTTTTATGCATTGATATTTAGTCACTAACCCTCCTGAGCTCTTAATTCCTTGTGCTTCATTAATCTATACGTGGATTCTCTGCATGCTACTTTTCCTGAGATTTAGGAACATAGGATCACTATCAATCCTATTGTGACCAACAATGATCACAAATTGCTTCTTCACCAAGGTGATCTTCCTTTTTCTCTAATTATTGTATGTGTTTGACTCATGTTTCCATCCATGACAACACACAATCAATAATGCCAACAAAATTTGTTCATGTTTTGTTAAAAAATAGGACAACACAAGCTAGTCTTGTCTTTATTTGGGATCAGATGATCAAATGGAAGGTGTCTTAAGAATATAGCAAACCAATATTTTGTGTGCTCAACATTAACCATGAGATGGATCAACGAAGCTATAAATGAGGAAAAGGAAATAAAATTCATTTTCAAAGCTAAATCTTATATGAATGAGAAAAAAATCGTCACTGCAACATTACACACACTCAAGGTATATATTTGATCTATATTATCACTATAAGAGACAAAAGTAAATGATCGTCACTGCAACATTTTATATGGACCAACTTAATTTCCAATTGAATATCACAATATGATATCCTATGTAAGGATGCATGTTAGAAAATGGATTCGTCTCTATCATATTATTATATTTTTGTACAAAGTGCTGAAACAAAAGATTTTGCACCTTAGAAATGTAGGGAGTAATTGGGTTTGGGGTTCCAAGTGATCTCAAGGTGTGACTTTCATCCAAAATACTATAAATGTTTTTATTATACAATACTTGTGAACCCTATAGATTACACATGGAGGGCTAGGGAACAATATAGACAATATATTTTGGTCAAAAGAGAAAAAAAATGGCATCTAGCCTTGGAAAGAAAGACAATAAGTCCATTAAGTAAAGGACTCTAACAAAATTTACAAAAAGATATTTCAGCATTACAACATGAAGAGTGTATTGAAAATGGATGTTATGGTCTCCAAGAATATTGAGAACATAATTTTCAAGTTATTTATAGAGGGTCTTCTGGTTGGAATACCAAAACCAACCTCTCCAATAATCAAAAAATGTGTTGAAAGTAGAGGTGTAATATTCACTTGCGACCACCATTAACCTTATATTGTATCATTATTTTATGTGTAGGATTGACTAAGGAAACATTAGATATGTAGCCTCAAAACCTTATTGGAGAAAGAACCCACTCTTGAGTTGTATATAAACACCCAACTCTCATCTATATTTTATCACTCAAGTGATTCATTCTTATTCTGAATTTCCTAAGGGAACATATCAAGTATTGTGCTCTTCTCTTCCTTTTTTATTTATTTATTTATTTATCTCTCTATGGTTGTTCTTGTCTTCTATAATATCTCTTCAAGTGTTGTGTCACCCATTGTACTAGTTTCTTCTCACTTTATTGCATAATTAGTGTTTGTTCTACTTGATTCTCTCTCTCACATGTGAAATTCCACATGGTATCAAAGCGGGTGTGAATCATACTTATTTGGTCTAAACTCATAATCATAATTCCAATGATAATACATATGGATTACTATGTTATTTTCGTATCATCAAAATTAGGAAAATCGACGAGGACAAAAAGAGAAAAAATAGAGTAATTTTCAATCATTTTTAAAAATTTCCAATGTCACAGTTGATTTTTTCTATCAATCTCGAATTTCACACCCAAATGTAGTAGTGGATGGATCCAACACATCCAACAACAATTTCATGATATTTTCTAGAAATCCAATGTGAATCACAAATAGTGTCATGATTAACATTAGGTTCCACACAAATTTCAAGTAGTAGATAAGGTATAGTTGCATTTGCAGAAAGTGCCTCTCATAGGAACCCATCAAAAACTCTTCCCACTTTTATATGGGCCTCACATCATCACCAAACATAAGGGTGATAATTTTTTTGTATTAAGTATCTAATATGGAGATGCTTTAACCATATTTTATGCCTCTCTTGGACACCTTGGAGGTGGCCGAGCACTTGGCTCCTACATAAATCAATACTTACTACATTAAGTAGGCTACAATCGGACAAATCATGGACAACAAGACAAAGGGAACCTAGTTGTTATCACTGGAATTTCGTTCGCAAATGGTTACAGGAATCCAACATCTTCAAAACACCCATTAGTTCACTCATGGACCAAAAATGCATTTCTAAAAGGTCCAAAACTATACAATCAGTTATAAAATAAGCATGCGCTAAGACTACACATGGAGTGTGTGCACATGTGCCATCCAGAAATGCAAGAAAATCACACATGCACCCGATGCGAGATTGTGGACGCAAAAAACCGCACACCCCTCAGAACGATGCATTTATGATATTGGTTGGCCTTCCACCCACTTCTGGTTCAACTTCCAAGTCAATTGGACACCCAAATCTTTGTTGAATCCAACTGGGGGGTTGGTCAAAGACCTAAGGGTGCCCTAAAGGGCCCGTTGTTCACACTAAGAACTGGTTGCATAATGCCTCAAAGATATGCTATAAATGGAGGCCATGGGTGCACTATATTTCCAAGGAATTCATTTGTATTGTTATGTTTCTTATATTCTCTTAGAGAATCCTCTTTTCTTATCAAAAGTATACAAGCACCATTTAATTTAGCCATTCATGTCACCCCTTGAGTGAATGTGCTTTGGATTCTCTTGACCATTTCATTCTAGTTTGTTACTTGTAAGAAGAGCTCAATATTTGGGGATCCAAGATCCCTCCCTTGGAGGAAGAGGGGACCCATATGTCTCCCTTTCTCTTTGGTGTTTTCCCACTAATACAATCCTATCCATTGGTGTCATGAGTGTTGTTTATTTTTGATTTTAATGTTCTTATGAACTCTAGTTTAGTTTCTTTTATTATTCTCAGCTTAGTTCTTTGTTTATTCCTTATGCTTGATGTCTCTAATTCTTTCATTAACTGTTGTCTTGCCTAGCTAACCCAACTGGGCTTGTAAGCATCCCTATTTTTCTCATTCAAGTGACAAAAGGGGTGCAACAGATTGGTGACTCCACTGGGGAAAGGTATCAATTCCCTCCCCCATTTGGTTATTTTAGCTCTTCTTTTTGTTTATTTAACTTGCAGGAACCATAACCATCCCAAGCTTGCCTACAAAAATCCAAATTCAAAGTTGAGCTAAGAGAAAATTTTCTGCACGACCGTGCAACAAAAGTGCACAGGTTTTTTGACCCACGGGCATGTATTTAGCGCACGTGCACTCAACCCACTGTTTTTCTCAGCGCATTCTGCGCACCTGCACCAAAGGGTCATTTTTTAGTTGCACATTCGCACCACATGCACCTCTATCTACTTCGTGACTCGTGCATCTGCTCAGAAATTCACACATTGTAAGGGTTTTTGTGATTTTTTTGAAGGCCCATAGCCTTCTTAAGCTTGATTCTATGAAAATTGTAAAATGCACCACACTTAGATTCCCTCTCCACATGAAGGGATAGTCAAAACATAGGCACTTAGGGGGTTAAAATCATTGTTTTTCCTCTTTTTGTTTTCATTTTTCCACATGGATGGCTTGTTTTGATTAAAGTTAAGTTGGCATCATTCTAAATCACATATAAAGCTTACATTGGGACCAGAAATTAGATCTCAATCATTTAGTATTATCTTCTCTCGCGCCATAGAGCGACCTTGAGAATCAGAAAAGCAATTGAGGAAAAATTTCATCCCCCTTAAAAGACAAAATCTTTAGGAGAGGACAATAGCCCCCTTGGAACTCCTCTTAGTTTATTTTTCAAACACATCTTAAGATTGTAACGGGCCCATACATGCCCACATTTCCACAATCTAGGATAGTTGTTGAAGCTTTCTTAGATTAAATCACACTAGGGAGTTTAAGGATTAGTAAGGACCAATATGTCCACATGTTATTTGCAAGATACCAGATATATAAAATATGCAGAACAGAAACGAAATGCTAGAAATGACAGAATAACAGTAAAATATCCAGCATAATCTTCACAATACACAGAAATGATATACGAAATAGCAACAGAAATAGCACTTTGAAT
>ML786886.1:0-16645 GCA_009831015.1 Picea engelmannii | reverse complement strand
GATCCTTCTAGAAGTGGAAGCTTCTATTAGGTCTTCTTACATCCGCCTTATTCTATTTTATTGAAAGGTCTTATTAATATTGACCTTTATTACATCCGAATACATTGATCTACCTATGTGCGGGTTAGGACCTTAACACTATTTCTCTAGGGAATTTAAAAATTCCGCAAGGTTGTACCAATGGCATTTAGTTAATTAGGTAATCAAGACTTGTAAGGACCACATGAAGTCCACATGCAGCAAGGTGACACCTAATTTATTAAAAAAAATTGGCACACTTTCACTTGTTCACACACAAAGTCATTACTCACTCACATAGTTTTCATCGACAAACGTGGAGGTTTAAGTAAGTTTCCTCCAAGGGGATTCTGAAACACCTCACCCTTTTCTTGACGAAACTATCCACTCCCACTTAAATTCAATGAGATTGGCTCACACTCCCAATCTCTCAAACAACCACATCTAAAAAATTTCTAAAAACTCACTAAGTTTCCTCCACAAGAGGTGCCAAAAGAAATTTTTTAGTCTAGTTAGGATCTCGGGGATAGGCATCCAAATAACTCCCTGTTATCTGGTTCTCACATCTTCAAACAGTAGAAGTTGTCAAATAGGGAACTTTAAAATCCTCCAAGTCAAGTGCTCCTAACACCATAAGGCAGGGAGATACCCGTGAAGGGTTGAAGGATAAGGTCTGGTGTTATGTGCATCCCCCCTTTAGGCACCCACCTCTTGGATGAGATCCATCCCATGACCCATTTCTTAGGCCAAAAATATAAATGTTTCACTTTGACCGAGGTACCTAGTGACCAAATTTTAGGACATCTACCCAGGTGGAAATTGTGGGCTACAATTGCACCTTGATCGGATTTTGTGTGGCTATTGGGAAATATCACCAGCTCTTTCGAGATATGCACCCTCTACCACTCATTATAACTGATTACTTCATCCTTCATTAGTTCCTCTTCTGGTGGCTTCAGACCCCACCTATTGGAAGGTCCAGTGCTATTTGAGAGGAAGGACGTTACATCTTTTAGGACACAAGCATTTGTTTTCTTTGTTCTCCCACACGGACAAAAACCACCTACCCACGTGTATTCTTATTTATCAATTGATTTATGTATGATGCTCTTGTTATTACATGCAATTGTGATTTATATTGTGAAGGTCCAAAAAATATAAAGGCTCTTGTTCATTTATTTTCTCTCATCACCATTCACACACATCCACTTTGCTACTCAGACATCATAGGGGACCCACAAAATCCCCTTCATTCCAAACGCTTGCTAAATCTCCCTCCCATTCTAGGGGGAGTTCCTAGTCTTGTCAACTCATCGGCTCCACCTTCTCACACTCCTGTGAGTGCTACTGTCTTAGGATCCGCTTTGCTCAGTTCCACTTTACTTGGGTCCACTTCCCAAGATCAACCATCCACCCACTTTCCTGTACAAGGAAGCGGGGGGCACACTTCTTCCCCAGGAGGAAGCATAACCCCACCTAGCCCCCTTCACGAGTCAGGGACACACATCACTCACACCATGGTCGGAACAAACCCTCTTTCGAAGTTAGGCACACAAAACATTCCCACCATGGCTGGAACTAATCTTCCACCACAACCCCAGATGCCATACTTGGCTTCCTTCAACATACTGGATCTGACTAAGCTCACCAATGATCCTATATTGCATGACCCCACATGGCCCTCCATGCCTACCAAACTCCCTTCAGACATTCCCAAATTTGAAGGAAAAGTGGGAGATGACCTGGCCAACCATATCATGACCTTCCACTTATGGTGCTCGTCAAACAACATCATGAACAACTCTTTCCGATTAAGGTTATTTCAACGCACACTCACTGGCCCATAAGCCAAGTGGTATGTAGAAGAAAAATCAAGGTCCCATACGACCTTTGAATCATTGGCCAAAGCATTTTTTACCTTCTTTCAACTCCCAATCCGTCATGACAATGGTATTGAACTACTCTTAGAGTTTAAACAAACCTCTGCTACACACATTGTTGACCACATTCATGAATGGCATCGGCGACATAGTCTATGCAAAGAATAAGCCACTAAAAAACAATGCCTTAATTGGTTTCTCAAATCCCTCATTTCCCTCCTTGCCAAAGATGTGGCCGCCACCTTCCCTCAGTCTGAAGAAGAAGCCATCAGTAAGTCTCAACATTTTGAGCTCATTTATTCCCAGTCGGGGTATTTATATATGATACTACCTGACGCCCCAAGACCCATGCCATTCATCCAGGACAAACCTGGGATGTCTCACTCTGCGGATGGATTGATTGGTACCACCACACACCACAATCCACACCTCCAACAACCACCTATGTATGGAACACCTCAATATCCACCAATATATGGAGGACCCTCTTATTATACTCCTCCCCCTTATCAACAACCATATCATGTTCCCCCCCCTCCACCCATAGGCGGACCCCCGTCGGCCCCCATGATGCACCCAGCTGTTCAATCTAGTTCTGGAAATGCCTCTACCTCTGCTTACACCCTAATCACTAGTGAAAGCACCACCCCTTCTTATGTACCCTACGGATCATTACCACAACATAATCCATACTTCCCATTTCCTGGTCCTCCCCAGCCCATTGTTTCTCCACAAGTACAACCACACGCTGGGGTTAACTTTGTTCAACCCTCTCCCATTTAGAAATATCAAAATTTTGAACAATTGAATACAGCTAATCTGACCCATCATTCAAATAATGCCAAAAAAGGGAAAAAACTGAAACAATAATAATCCCAGACTAGGAGAAAACCAAAACCACCCCCAACAGGACCAACATGTTGGGGGAAACTAGAATTAGGGGAACCAGAACCCCCAAGGGGGAAATAACAACAAATGCCAATGGAATAACACCAACAATCTTCAAACAAACTTCCCTTGTTCCCTTTGTGGAGAGTATGGCCATTATACTCACCATTGCCCTCAAATCGATGACTTCAAATGGATGAAAGAGTCTGGAAGTGGACCACATCCCCCAACACTGCCTACCCCCCAGCAGGCCCCACAATAATATATACATCAACCACCCCTTGTCGTACTACAAAACCCTATTCCACACCAAGGGGTGATGAAAACCCAACAGGAGATACATCCAACCCCACCACAGATGGGTCAGTATCCAAACCAGGGTACTCCTACCAATCACACTATCCTCCTCACTAGTGAGGATGAAGTCCTTCTACAAACGTGCAGTCGTCAATATAGTGCACCCTCTAACCCTACTCCCACTACCTCGGAAGCCACCCCAGTCACAATTGGCCCACATTTTGATGATCCCTCTCCCTAATACTGACACACCCCTCTATATTCCTCACATCCCATTACGACGGAATGTCACCAACCCTTAGGCTAGTGCGGCCCACATTTATAGTCTAGTCGATGACTTGGCACAATCCCCCGCTGCCATGTCAGTGTTAGAAGTTCTTCAAACCTATCCTACTCAACAGAAGTCATTACTTTCCACTCTGGGGGAAATCAACCCTGATGATACTCGACTCATCACCTTTGATCTCAATAGTGGGGAACCTTGTCTCCCCACTTTGGTTGCTTTCCAAATACCAGCTAAAATCCGTAACATCACATATCACCACTGTATTATTGATGAAGGTGAATCCACATGCATCATGTCCAAAACTGCCTGGCAGAAACTTGGCTCTCCTGAGCTCATACCATCTACCATTACTGTAAGGGCTTACGACAGACAACCCTCCTCTCCCGAGGGACTCTTCCAAAATGTCCCCATTGAACTCGGGGGGGAAACTATCCTCATTGACATTGAATTTATCGACGCTCCGCTCAACTACAACATCTTGTTCGGACGTACCTACATGTATGCGATGAAGGATGTGGCCTATTCTGTGTTTCTCACAATGATGTTCCCTCACAATGGAAAGATCGTCACTATTGACCAAGTATCACATTACGATCCCATCCCTTCCTCCAACATCAATAAAATCTTACTTCTCGTTCACACTAATCTCGAGACCTACCCACTCATTGAGATGTGTCCCATAATTTTCAAAGACCCATCCTTGCTAGGGACATACCATGGGGCACCTCCACTCATACATCCCTTAGCACAAGTATGTGTCATCTCATCCAATGGAACATAAACTAGAGATATCCTTCCTCCCACAGAAGGTTCATTACTATCTGACGTCCCACTAGTTGTAGAGCTCCTTCCTCAGGAATCCCTTGAGAACTCCCCAGTTACCCTTGTTCCTAATTATACCCTCCCCCAGGGCCACATTCCGGTGTGGGAGACAGTTCCCCAAGCCATCACCCAAATCCCCTTCTTTTACCCCCCATCGGATGTACAAGCTTTCCAGGTAGCCACAACGCTTACCCTTCCCAATATGGTGTTGGCAATCCTAGTATGGTATCTACATCTTCCTGAGATGGTCCCTCAACCATCTAGATGCAGATTCCAATACTTACCCCCACCATCCCACCCACACCCCCACTCACTAGCATCCCTTCTATAGTTGGGGGTAGACAGACAAAGAAAGTGTCGGCCACTTCACCCCCACCATGAGTTCAGCCTCCTTGTGCACTGTGCGAGAAAGATGGACACCCCACTAATAAGTGCCCATCTCTCCCAAAGCTACTCAATTTAATTCAACTCCTGTAGGCACCGACACCACTCGCCACCTCCTCCAATGCTACCACTGTGCCCACTAACATAGGTAGCAAAGGGTTGCGAACCAAATTTGCAAGTGCCATATATTTTGAGTATGGCCATTACACCCACCATTGCCCAACATTACCTCAATTTCGACAGACTCTAACAACCATCCGCCAGAGCTTCCAGAAAGAACCTCCTCCACCCACATCATCTCACATGCATGTCATTGACATCCACTATGTCACACCCTCGGTCAACGAACGTATGAGATGTCCTTTCTCTCTATGCGAATCACTTGATCATTTCACATATCAATGTCCTATGATCATTGAGTACAGGTGTCGTCAAATGGCCCTTATTCAAAACCCTACACCCCCCCTCCAGCAAAACCAATGAGTACCCCTACCCCATCACTTGATGTGGTTCATATCTTCTCGTCGAAACCTAATGCACTCCCTACTCCCCCATGGTTCCTGGATTATTTATATGAGGATTTGCCCCCAAATGCCCCCAATTCTCTAGTTCATTTCCCCACGAAAATTCTACGCCCGACTACCATTTTCAACCCACAATATCTTGATATTTGGTTCATGTCGAGCGAACCATCGCAAACCCCTTGCGTCACCCTCCCTACCTCTTCACCACCAAAATACAACCATGCGGTGACAATCACCAATGTTGTTCCCCCGCATCCACTATATTCTTGACAATTCCACTGCAACGAATACTTCCTTGAGAAATTAACTACCCCCAATTGCCCATGGGATCCACTCCATCACTGAGCGCTCTTTCTCTCACAAGACGCCTTTTCCCCTCTTAGCCAAAACTCCATATACACAATCGAATCCAAAGATTTTATTCCATCAGGGCATATAGACTGGTTCAATCACCCTATCCCTACCCCCGACGCTTTTGAGGAAGGTAATATGGCCAACATTTCCCCCACTGTCAAAATTGATATTTCCATCAAACATGGCATCACAGAGGAAATCACCATCAGCGCCGCATGCTCTCCCGAAGAACTCATCACTTACAAAGCTCTCTTCCATGAATACCGGGACATGTTTACCTGGTCATACACAGAGATGCCCAACCTTGATCCCTCTATTGTCAAACATCATATAGACACATGGCGTGATATTACCCCTATATGACAAAAGAAACATCCATTACACCCATCCAAAGTAGCAGCCATTAAAGACGAAATTGACAAATTACGCGCTACAGGGTTCATATACCCCATCGCATATACTTCATGGGTCTCCAAGCCCGTCCCCGTTAACAAAAAATAGGGAAATATCCATGTATGTATGGATTTCCAAGATCTCAATCATGCCTATCCCAAAGACAATTTTCCAACACCCTTCATTGACCAAATTATCGATGATTGTGCCAGCCACGAGGCCTTGTCCTTCATGGATGGCTTCTCTGGCTACAACCAAATTCAGATCCACCCATCCGATCAATACAAAACCACATTCACTACCCCTTGGGGTACCTTTGCATATCATGTCATGCCTTTCAGCCTCAAGAATGTTGGAGCCACTTTCCAACGTACCATGACATACATTTTTCATGATATGGCTCAAATCATTCTCGCCTACTTGGACAATCTCACCGCTTGATCCAAGAAACACACTCAACACCTAGATGACTTACGCATTGTATTTCACAGGTGTCGTCAATACAATATCTGCTTGAATCCCCTCAAGTGCATATTCTCCGTCACCGCTGGAAGCCTCCTTGGGTTCATCGTCTCCCAACATGGCATCACTATCGACCCCCTCAAGGTCCAAGCCATCACAGAAATTCCCCCACCATGGAATTTACACCAACTGTAGAGCCTACAAGGCAAAGCTAACATTTTACGCCGCTTTGTCCCCAATTATGCCACTCGGGCACATGGTTTCCTTCGCTTTTTACAACATGATATCCCATTCCAATGGGATGATCATGCCTAAAATGCTTTTGATGATCTCAAAGCGGCCCTCTCTAATGCCCCATTTATTAGTCCATCTGACTATAACCACGACTATATCCTCTACTTATCGGCCTCAATCATCTCCATAGCAGGAGTTCTCGTCCAATTATGGGAGGACAACCGGGAACATGTCATTTATTATGTTAGTAAAAACCTTTTAGGGCCACCCTTGAAATACAATCACGAAGAAAAACTCGCCCTTGCAGTTGTCCTCGCAATCCAAAAATTGTGCCATTACATCCTGCTTCGAACTATGAAAGTCGTCGCATATTCCAACCCAGTGCACTGCTTTCTCAGTCACCGACAAATCAATTGAAAATTTTCTCGATGGATTGTCATCCTTCAGGAGTACGACCTCGAATTTTCCACACCCAAGAGCAAGAAATCCCTCGTCCTTGCCAAACTCATTACGACATTTCCTTCTGATACTACCAACTCTCCCATCAATACCGACTTCCCCGATGAACATCTCTTTTTATCCCTTTGGATGACCCTTGGTACAACGATCTCCTCGTCTACCTCCAAACATAGAAGTTTGAAAACCAACTCTTAAGGGATGATCGTCGATGTATTCGACACCATGCCCCCCGATACCTCCTTATCGGCGATATCTTATATCGACGAGGGGTCGACACCATACTTTGTCGATGTTTGACCATTGATGAAGATGATAGAATCTTGAATGACTGCCACAGCGGCGCATGTGGTGGCCACCTCTCAGGAATGTCTACTACCTAGAAAATCATTCGAGCAGGCTATTTTTGGCCCACATTGTTTCACGACTACAACCACGCTGTGAAACGATGTGACAAATGTCAGCTATATGCCAACAAAGCAAGAGCACCACCTTCTCTTCTCCACCCAGTCATTACTGCAAGTCCCTTTTGCAAATGGAGCATAGACTTCATGACTTGCAACCCTCCATATAGAAATGGAAACAAATACATCGTCGTCACAGTCAATTACTTTACCAAATGGGTTGAAGCCATGCCCACCTTCAACAACACCATTGACACTGCATCGCATTTTTTCTTCAACCATGTCATCTCTCGCTTTGGAGTCCCTCTACAGTTAGTCTCTGATCACAGGAAACACTTCGAGAATAAGATTTCCGTTGAACTCTCCTCCAGGTTAGGCTTCTCCCACAAGTTCATCTCCCCATACTATCCTTAGTTCAATGAACAGTTAGAGGCATTCAACAAGGTCCTCAAGACCATGTTGAAGCGCACGGTAAACAAACATAAGACCAATTGGTACCTTATGTTGTTTTCCGCTCTGTGGGCTTATCGCATGGCAGTTAAAACTGCCACTGGTTTCACACCATTTCTTCTAGTCCATGGGGTCGAGGCTACTCTCCCCATCGAATGTGAAATCCCTAGATTACACACCTCTATTAAGCTATTACCTGACACTGCTCCGATGGAGCAGCGCTTGCTGAACTTAGAGTCATTGGATGAAGACTGTCGGTCTTCATTACAGAACAATGAGGCATCCAAAAAATGATAGAAGGCCACCTTTGATCACCATGTCAACCTTCGATCATTCAACAAAGGAGACCTCGTCCTTGCTTACGATATCGCTCACGATATCTTCGGCCATGGCCAGTTAAAGTCATTATGGCATGGAAATTACATCATCCACCATTGCCTCACTAAAGCTGCATACATCCTGGCCTCCCCTGAAGGCCACCCCCTCAAGGAACCTGTCAATGGGTTGTACTTAAAGAAATTTTATGCCTGAGCATAGCCATGCTACACTAAGCTTTTTCTTTTTGTAGAGTTTTTTAGTCTTCTTTTTTCTCAGTATCATGCGTCTAATCCATCATTGATGTTATTGACAGATGCCTCCTCCATCGACCTTCCACATCGGTTACACCGATAGAGCTAGCCATTGGACACATAACTCGCTTCGGCTGCTTGGGCCCTCTATACCCCCTTGCATGAACTGCTCCACTCTAGCAGCATATGCATGGGCTCAGCTACCAACAACCAAGAAGAATACACACCCATCATAGGCCTCCTCGTCGAGGTCCATAGCCGCCATATTCATCATCTTAGTGTCTTACTAGATTCCCATCTTGTCATCCTCTAGCTCAATAATGTGTACTACGTACGTGATCCATACCTTTTCCGCAAATACGTACAAGTTATACTTTTATCTCGACATTTTGATTCAATCACATTCACACATATTCCACGCCAATACAATCAGATAGCAAATAACATGGCTAACCTAGTGTTAGATTGGCATGTATCCCATCAAGTTACCATTACATATACATAACTCATCAAAAGTCTGTCATAGCATATAGATTAGACATCATCAAAAGCAATAAAAAACATCAACGCATGTGAACATCACACAGATCCAAAAATGTATATATATATATATATATATATATATATATATATATATATATATATATATATATATATATATATCGGTCAAATGTGCCATCAATGTTTACAAAAAATAGTACATTAAGTACAAACATCCGTAGGTTGGTGAACCACCTCACCCCTATAGATACAAAACTGGTGTCCCCACACCATATACAAAATGGGCTCGCAGGCCTATATAAATACAAAAATTCATATATAGAGGCCCTCATGACACCTCTAGAGTACCACCACCTAGTCCTCTCTCTGGAGGAGGTACCCCATCAGCTATTGGTCCCTCAGGCTCTAGGGGAAACCGCTCAGTCATCATCACCCCCGCTATGGCTGATCTGTAGATCAGGGTCCATGAATCCACCGAAAGACCAATACACTACTCTAGGACCCCCTCATCCTGGATGCACACCCACATCCCCTCAAGTACTCCCTGTAATACCGCCTCTAATCGACGACAAAAATCCGCAAACTCTCCCTTGGCCCCCGCTAGAGGAGCTCTCGACGGTCCTGCACCGGGGTCATCATAATGACGTCTCCTAGCCACTCTCTCATCATCAACAGGCCTCACCCCAGCATCATCTCGTCGTTGTCTCTCCCCGTGGAGGTCTCACTGACCCCTAACAAGTCGACGCCTTGATCTACTCTACCCCATGCCCACAAGGCCCCACATCTGCACACAAAAAAAACAATCGATAGCATAAACATCCATCCATACATAAAAATATATGCTATAGTGTCTAAATATCAAACAATCAAAACAAATACATCCACATACCTCTCCGGTCGAACACCTCTCCAGGGGGTAGCACCATATCTGGGTCCTCCCAGAAATCCACCCCACTGTACAAAAACTGGAGGATAATCTGTGGCATCTGACACCACACCCATGTAGCCTTGACCGTAAAATAGTGGCCACCCTCCCCACCACCGTGACGAACCAAGATCATCGCCCACCGCCTCAGTCGCGGCTCTCACACACCAGGTGCATCCAAAATCACTCTAGGGCACAAAATCGACACCCTCTCCAAAAACCACACCACCAAGATAGACCCAAAGGAAAACTCACCCAACTCAGTAGCTCAACACTTGTCAAGATGCCCTACCATCTTGGCATGGAGCATCAACCCCTAAGCAAAGTGCTCACCACTCAATGCCCTCTACATAATCCTCAACTAACCCCCACTGATCCGCTGAGTCGTGAGAGACCCATATACTCTCACGATCATCGCTGCCACGCAACGATGCACAAGGGATTCCATCACCCCAATACTCACCACGGAGCCCGACATAAGGTTCTCCCCCAAACAATACCTCTGGGCTAAGACAGCCAACTGCCCATCCCTGGGTAACATGGGCTCCACCGGTAACGGGGTTCCCCGAAAAGGGAGCCTAGTCAGAAAATATACATCCTCCACCGCAGTGAAGGCCAACTACTCACCCTGCACCATGAAACAATGCAGATCCAGACTCCACATCGAAATCAGGAACTACAATAAGTACTCTTGTGCCTGCACTAGCGAACACTAAAAAAACTTCAACAGCCCACAAGCTGCCAAAGTGTCCCAGATCGTCGACTCCTCATCCCTCACTACCTCCCTCAGGCATGACCAATCCATCTCTCTCCAATGAACCGACATCATCCAAATGGTCACCTACATCCACATATACAGTACTTGATCAGCCCTCACAACCCATAAAAACATAAAAATCTCCACAAAAGATAAGTTTTTACACCCTTCAGCTTTGCCTCCATGGCACGGTTGTTTTCCCCATAGGCGCGCACATATGTGTGCCTATTAATCCCACAGTCGTGCACACATGCACGACTGTCGGCGATACAGGAGTGCACACACATAGACATGCCTCATGGTGTGCTTGTTCGCTACACAGTTGCGTACACATGCGCTACTGTCACGAACATAGTTGCACATGCATGCGCAGCTGTGATTCGAATAGGCGTGCACCCAATGCACACATATTTTCCTCACTTGGGCGCCCCCATGTGTGAATGTCCAAGTTACAGCCACACACTCATGCATGTGAATCCATCGATCACCCATGCACTGGGGAGCCCACCCTCACACAATCCCCCTGTACGGCCATCCGTACAGCCCTACCCAAAAAGAAACCCTAATTCCTATGCAGGAGGATATGACAACTAACCTAAAACTCGTTGATCCTGAATCGACTGACTCGATCTCCCAGAATATGCCAATCTCCTTTAAAATTTCTCATCCACTCAATAATACAACAAGTACAAATGAGGTGGCATTGTGGGCCCTACAACTATATATAGTCCCTTTTTCCAAACTTCCAGACTCAATTCCGGGAGCTCTGGGCATCCGTTTTTCGATCCATCTTCATCCACAAGATCAATATCTTGCCACCTACACCATTCCACTCCCCAGACCACTATCCATCATCGGTCGCTAGGGGGGCATTTTTCTCATATTACGCTTAGGTACACATGCTTACATTCACACATTATTGAATAACTATTATATGATCTTTTCTCTTCAGATATTGTTCACGTCGGGTATTCAGTTTTCATGTGTGCAAGTACTTGATCATTATACATCAGCATTACCCCTTCAGGTATATCATCGACACTAGCATGTATTCATTCTCTCTGAATATCAAATTGCATCTCCTAGTCACACCCTCTGATCTTTGCCTTTAGGATCCCTATATCTGTCTCTCCAGTACTATCACCTCCGCTGCATTTTGGTACTGTCACCTGGTAGCACCCTCCCCCACATGAGTTTTCCCATTCATAGTCCCCCTTGGCACTTCGACACTCATGTTGTTTTCACCCTTTAGGGATGGGAGTCCCAATAGTCTTACGCATCGTCGAGAACCAGCCACATACTCATTCTCCTCATTTTTCTAGCCTGCCCAATGGACTCCCAGGTTACTTCCTCATTGTTCTTTTTTTTTACTGCACCTCCGCAGTATCATTAGCCCTCCATCTCATCCACCATCAGTTTTCCCATCTGCAGATTGTCCTCCATTCATTTTACCTTATACAGAAACCCACCTATGGGGCCTCCACCCTCCACCTGCTTTCCATGCAACTTGCGACCTCACTAGCCAAGCCACATTGCACTGGGGCACTCATTTCTGTATCTGTACACTTCTCCCAACCAATTCTTTATTTATTTTTGTAAATGTACAAAGCTTTTGATTTCAACCATTACGTAGTGTTTTTTCGTCACCTGTGGTGACATTCCTTTTTCTATCAAAAGAAACCCATGTCACCCTTGGTTGGGGCATACATTATCTTCTACTCTTGTTGACATCGTCCATGTACCCCTGATCTATGAGTTTGTCTACTTTGTCGCACCTCTAATACAATTTAACCCCAATCTAGTCATCCCCCTAATACTAGATTCAGTTTCACGGTTGCTACCACTTCTCCTTCACAAATCCCCCAACCAAGGGCAATCTTGAGTCTCCCTGTCTTTCATCTCTATCCATATTCCTCCTCAGTTCCTGATTTTACCTGGTGGATTTCATGAATCCCTTTTCTTCTTGGAGTCGTGTTTCCCTTTCTGTCGACATCAACACCGTTCCCAAAAGGGTGACAGTATCTTGGCTCTCATTACCTATATAATGTGGAGCCTCGGACGACACAAGGAGAACCATCATTTCTCTTTGTTGTCATTGACCCCCATGACATTCGACTTCAAAACTTTATCATGTGGCGGTGGGTCTTACTTTTCGACTATTGTAGTTGTTTTTATATATGTCAAAGACCTCTTAAATTTGATAGACTATCAATGTCTGCATATCATTGACACTTATCATAGGCGTCCTTACCTTTTTTAAAGTTTTTTCACCATCATAATTGTCCTCTGTCATTATCAAACTACCCCAGAGGGCGCTGTAGTGATCTACGTCAACACACAGCTTCAGTTTTTGCATTACACATTTTTGAGTTACATGACAGGAGCATGGGGTATTCCCACCTCATTTGTACACAGTTTTATTTTTTCACCCCTTGCAAAAGGTTTGAGTCTTACCAGTTCCCATCTCCCTCCAATGGGTCGCTCTTGATACTCCCCTCAATTCTCTTTCTTACAAAGGTACTCTCAGTAGAAGAAACATTGATGTATGTCAGCTATACATATTCTCCTAACCTCACACATGAGGGGGCATCTGTTATCACCGGAATTTCGTCCGCAAATGGTTATACGAATCCATCATCTTCAAAACATCCATTAGTTCAGTCATGGACCAAAAATGCATTTCCAAAAGGTCCAAAACTATAGTCGGTTATAAAATCAGCATGTGCTAAGACTACACAGGGAGCGCATGCACATGTGCCATCCAAAAACGCAAGAAAAGCGCACATGCACCCAATGCGCGACTGTGGACACAAATAGCCGCACACCCCTTTGAACGACGCATTTATGATATTGGCCGGCCTTCCACCCACTTATGGTTCAGCTTCCAAGTTGATTTGACACCCAAATCTCAGCTGAATCCGACTGGGGGGTTTTTCAAAGACCTAAGGGTGCCCTAAAGGGCCCCTTGTTCACACTAAGAACTGGTTGCATAATGCCTCAAAGCTATGCTATAAAAGGAGGCCATGGGTGCACTATATTCCCAAGGAATTCATTTGTATTGTTATGCTTCTTATATTCTCTTGGAGAATCCTCTTTTCTCATCAAGAGTATACAAGCACCATTTCATTTAGCCATTCATATCACCTATTGAGTGAATGTGCTTTGGATTCTCTTCACCATTTCATTCTAGTTTGTTACTTGTAAGAAGAGCTCAATATTTGGGGGTCCAAGAGCCCTCCCTTGGAGGAAGAGGGGACCCATATGTTTCCCTTTCTCTTTGGTGTTTTCCCACTAATACAATCCTATCCATCGGTGGCATGAGTGTTGTTTATTTTCGATTTTAATGTTCTTATGCACTCTAGTTTAGTTTCTTTTATTATTCTCAGCTTAGTTCTTTGTTTATTCCTTATGCTTGATGTCTTTAATTCTTTCATTAACTGTTGCCTTGCCTAGCTAACCCAACTGGGCTTGTAAGCATCCCTATTTTTCTCATTCAGGTGACAAAAGGGGTGCAACACTAGCAATAGAACATCCAACTCTATTAGGTCATCAAAGTAAGGTAAATCCTTCACCAAGGCAAGTAGCTCACTACGAGTCAGATTTAGGAGTAGTTTCCCCATCTAATCGAGGAACTTGATGCAATGCATACCATTTCTTCCTAAGGGAGGGTAACTAATATAGGTGGATATTGGTGGCCACCCACTTGTTCCCCTGATTCATAATAGTTCCACATCTTGGTCAGTCTACTACATTTTTCGAGCTCCTAAACTTTAGACTCATTTTTCAAGTATTTCCCTTGAATTTTTGGCATTTGACATCGGCCAAGTAATATTTGATTGTGTATCCTAACAACCACATAGATCATGTGTTAATATTTGTAACAATCCATGAAATTCCCTAAATGGAGTTTGTATGCAAAATTTGCACCGCTGGAAGTTAATGTATAAACTAGCTTCCTTCGGGTCGACATTCGTTTTTCCACATCTCCTCGGGTTAGAATTTTGGCCTCTTAGAACTTCATACTTTATGTTAAAAAGGGTCTTGGTGTCTTGTAACATATACTTGTGAATTATCATAACCAACACATCTCTCTTTATAGATGAGCTACCACCATTCTATCTCATATGTATTGCTTTGCATGTTACATTCTTTTTTTATTTCATTCATTAATAGAATTTGGGTTTCACTCTATTAATATACTCTCTAAAACATCTTTGTGTGTTTCCATTTATATTTCAACCTTCATTCCATTCTCTATATAATGACTATCATTCTATGAAACTATTGATTGTTGATTTTCTTCATTTTGATCACCTTCATCATTTGACCTAGGTTTCTCACAAGATTGCCATTTTTGGGGGGGGTTCGAGGCCTTTTTCCCTTGGCGGATGGGCTTGTGCATGAGGACATGTATTCTAAATATGTCCTATTTGTTAGTATATTTGACATCAAAATGTTGTATTCTCGTAATCCAAGATTTGATTTCATCTAATATTTTCCCATTTGAGAATTATTTTGTTTGGTATACATTTGTCGATGTCTATCTCAATGCATATTTTCATATATGTGCACAAACCCAACATATTCCTATCAAGATTTATTTGTATGTAGCCGTGAAAAGTAATCATGATATCCTCAAAGACTTATAAATGTCAAAAATGTAATGACATATTTGGTAGGCGAACCCAAATTTCCATTGTAATGGCTAACATAGTATGAGGGTCAAATCCTAGGAACCATGGGGTAACAAAAGGTCCTGGTATTCCCCAAAACTAGGTACCCTCCCCAAACAGTTTCTAATAACCATGAATATTTGAAAATAGGACCAAAAAAATTCCTTTAGAGCATAAAGATACTTCATAGTGTTGTGCCCAAGTCATTTAGATCCACTGGTACAAATCTAATGTAGGAGGTCATAACCCATTAATTCTACATATAACTGCAGTTTATTCATATAATTAGTGGAGGTTTGTGACCTCCTTCTTTAAGACCTCCAACATTGGCACCTCTTTTGATTTCTCCATGTTATATGCACTAGGTATGGAAGGGATTGAAGCAGTTGGAGAGGGTGGTTTGTTTTTTACTGCATCCTTGAAAAAAAAAAAACTTGGAGGAGGAAGGCATGCATTTTCTCACTGCTTCTACATTCAAGCATAAAAGTAGAAAGAGAGTTGAATCCTTACATATGCTATAGTAAGATAATAGATATTGATCATCAATTTTTTCCCCTATGAATAGAATTCATTGTTGGTCCACATGGATATGTTGCATGTTCTTGATTTTGAGCTTTATATTTGCCACAAAACCTCTAGATTTCACTCATTATGACTATGTTTTCCTTGTAATCAATTTGACCATGGTTTGAATGTTTTCTTATTGAGCAAACATTTATTCAAACACTTGGCTTGCGATTGTTTCATAAAACCCTCGACTTGCATCATAAGATTGAAGCTATGAGCACAGTGACTTAACAATGCCTTGTACACAAATTGGTGCATCAAACACTTTGGATGTAGACCTTTCATAAAAAACTTAGCATGCAAACTATGCAGTCATGGTATTGTTGGTTGTTAGGAAAAAAGTTCAAGCTCTTAGTAGGAAACAATCTTGGACCGAATTTGTGTTGAAACTAAGTGACCAATCACCTTATGATCCTTGAGCTCTAACTGGCCTAACTCCTATGAAAATATTTGCAGTAACTTCCTTCAAGCCATAAGTGGTACTTCGTCAAACATCAAAAGATTAATAAAAGTCCTTACATTTTGGACATTATAGTCAGGGAAAATGGATGCCCATATATACTTATATTACTCAATCTCTCGCCTCTGAATAGTAATGACCACACTACTTTATGAAACACTCTCTATTTTTCCCACCATTATCCTTTGATCAATTTCAAAGAGACCAAACATTAAACCATAACAAATTATCACCTTTAGAGCATTGGGCAAGGCCTTGAAAACCATGGTTGCAACCAAATTATCCTTAAATCTACTCTAAATTGAAGACATTAAAAAACTAATAATAAAATATATTAACAA
>ML786885.1:352219-406975 GCA_009831015.1 Picea engelmannii | reverse complement strand
TGGAAAAGATTAGTGATATCCATAAATCTCCTCTTCACAATTGTTCTAAATCCTTTGTTCGACAAATATGGTATTTCCACAAAGGTTGAACACCTTAGGCAACCATTCACACAAACATATCAAATTTAAGTATACTAGTGTATTATGTGGTTAAAATCCTCAAAGAGGGAAACATTCCATGACCCTAGCAAATGTGACCACTTGAGGCAATATATTAATGCAAAAGAAGATAATTTTACATATAAATTTCTCACAATCGATCATCAACAAATAACCCTCCATGCTCTTTAAATATAGATCATGAACCAATTGGGTGGTAAGCCACAAAGCAATATAATCGTCGATATTGAGGAGAACATGAACCATCAGATCAATTTAAGCCTAGAAAATATCATGAGTGTCACATTTCATAACTACAAATGCATGCTGTATAGTAAAGAGATACATTTTACCTAAAGACACATTAGACCAAGTTTTCTTAACTAACTCCTAAGCATCTAAATATCCTAACCTCCCCCCTTAAGAACAACTTGGTATATGATTAAAGGATTTACAAAGGTGACACAATAGAAGGAGGCATTAGAGCCTATCCCCCCTTAATGACAACTTCCTGAACCCCTAACATATCTCGAAGTTTGGAAAACTTTGCTTCTATAAGAGACTTTGTGAAAATGTTTGCAACTTGATCATCTGTAGGAAAAAATAACACTTTGAGAATGTGATCTTGAATAAGCTTTATGATGAAGTGCATGTGTAGTTCAATGTTTTTGTTGCGTTGATGTTGAATTGGATCTTTGGCAAGATTGATGGCACTCTAATTGTCACACTAGAATGTGGTCGGATGCTAGTGCTGGAATCTAAATTTTGAAAGGATTTGTCAAAGCCACAAGGCTTCTTGACTTGCATTGATTGTTACTCATTACTCTACTTTTGTTGATTAAGAGAAAGAACATGTTGTTTCCTACAAGACCAAGTCAAATATCTGGATCTAAGACTAAAAATATAACTTGTAGTAGACTTTTGATTATCAAGGTCACCAACCCAATCAGTATCGGTGAAACCAACCAACAAAGGGGTCCCCTTAAATTGTAATGTATCCCAAACTGAAACATACACTAGATAAACTTAATTATCCTTTTTGCGGTTATCCAACAACTCTCATGGGGTGTTTGCATGTAGTGGTCAACAAGACCAACAAAAAAGGAAATATCGGGATGTGTATGAGTCAAATATAAATTTCTACCAACTAATTAATGGTACAAAGTGGAATCTACTTTGGGTGTGGTACATATGGAAACAAGTTTGACTCTAGACTGGAAGGGAGATGGGGTTGGATTACAATCTTCCATGTGAAAGTGATGAAGAAGGTCACATGCATAGTTAGACTGGGAAAGTAAAATTCTTCCTTGGTTTGCAATACTTAGAGGCCAAAGAAATAATGCAAATAACCTAAGTCCGTTATTTCAAATTTCTCCTTAAGGATGGACTTCACATGGTTTAAAAATTTGGGGTCACTAACAATGAGAATACGATCATCAACATAAAGAACAAGTATTATGAGATGGTTACCTGCTTTCTTGTTATAGACATTGGGGTCAGAATGACATCTAAAAAATCAAATGTCAAGAAGAAAGTTATCCATTTTAGCATACCAAGCCCAAGGAGTTTGTTTAAGACCATAAAGAGATTTCTTAAGGTTGGAGTCATTATGAACATAGCCAAGAGGTTCTTCCATGTAAATTTATATTCTCAAATCTAGATACAAGAGGGAAGATTTAACATCTATCTTATGGGCCTCCCATTTATGTGAGTTGGAATGGGATAGAACAAGGCAAATGGAATTCATTTTGGCTATGGGGGTAAAGATTTCATTATAGTCAATCCCTTCAACTTGAGAAAATCCCTTGGAAACTAACTGAGCCTAATGTCTTTCAACACTTCCATATGACGCATACTTAGTTCTATACACCCATATACTTCTGATGAATTTTATTCTTTTTGGAAGAGGTACAAGATCCCAAGTAACATTCACCATTAAGGAACGATATTCTTCATTTATTATTGTGTCCTAATTTGGATGGCCAAAATCTTTTGCAAATGTTTATGGATCATGAGTCTTTGAAACTTTAGCCAAAAGAGAGGAGGTTCACCAGAATTGTCAAAGTGTATGACATTGGTCTATAGGGTCATTGGAAAGATCACAAACTACTTCTCATATTGTACAAACCCATTTGGGAAGCTGTGCTGCTATTGCATGTTCATGTTCAACAGACCCAATTGGAGGAAGGTGAGTAGGAAGAGGTGGATTTTCATCCTCGTTGTCATCCTTTGAAGAAGAAACTAGAGTAGGACCATTAAAAAAAAAGTTGGGAACAAAAGATGGCACATACACCAAATATGGCACAAACACAAAAGATGGCACAAACGTCGAATTAGGCTCACAAGTTGAGATACTTTCATCAAAATTAACAATTCTTCTAGTAATAATTTTGTTGGAATTAGTTTGATGAATTCTATAACCTTTTACATCTTCAAAATATATGTTGCACTTTTCACTTTTAGGCTATAATGATTTCCTTTTCTGATTAGGAATGTGACCCCATGCTTCACTACCAAACACATGGAAGTGGCTTGCACCTGGGTTAATTTTACTCCATTGTTCTTCTTGTGTTATATTTTTTAAAGCCTTTGTGGGAGTGTGAATGACTATGTAATTGGCACAATTAATGGCTTTAGCCAAAAAATGAAGATGTAATCCCTTATATTGGATCATAAAATTTGTCATTTCCTTTGATGTGCATTTTTCTCTCTCAACAACACCATTATGCTATGGTGTATATGGAATAATATGTTTCATCTCAATGCCTTGTGTAGTGCAATAAGTTGAAAATTTGTTGTTAAGATATTTGCATCCATGATATGTTCTTAACTTTTGCAGTTGATGTCCATATTGTTTTTCTACAATGGCCTTATAAGGAAAAACATGTCAAAAACTTCACTCTTAAGTTTTAAGAAATAAATCCAAGTGTGTCTAAAGAATTCATCCATGAAAGTTAAGAAGTACTTGAACCTAGAGAAAATAGGAGAAGGAAGTGGACCACTCAAATCACTATGTACAAGCTGTAAAGGGGTCGAGATGCACTAAGAGATATATTTGTCAAAACTGTCATGATGATGTTTTCCAAGAATGCAACTTGTACAAACACCATATATGCAAGAAACCAGGGGAAGACTAGTCCCCATAGTTTGATTAGATAGTTGTTGCAATGAGCAATAGTTTAGATGACCAAATTGCTCATGCCAATTTTATCTCGAGTCATTGCTATGATAAATAAAATTGATGGAGAATATGATGAACCAAAGTTGTCAAGTATGTATAACTTGGTAATATTATCAACAATTCCAATTGCTATGACATGCTTGGGATATTTTAAATCCTTGATTACAACTTGGTGAGGTGAAAACTATGTTGTTTTACCTTCACTTGAATGAGTGATTTGATATACTGATAGAATATTGTAGGAGAGACTTGGAATACATAATACACCATAAAAATGACCATCATCTAACTGAATCATTCTAAACCCTACAACACTAAGAGATCTATCATTGCCAACAAATATTTGTTTGGTGTTACATTCATTGAAAGCAGAAAAAACGGTTTTATCCTTATCCATATGATAATATGCTCCATAATCAGTAAGCCACCCATTAGAAGAATACATAGATGTTGAATTGAAGGAGAAACTAGAAGTAGAAAGTGCATCTCCATGAGAAGAAGATTTAGAAGAAGAATTGAGATTGGTGTTGTGCTTCTTTATTGCTACTTCTAAGTCATCCATCTTCTTAAAACATTTAGACTCTAGATGACCATATCATCCACAAAAAGTACGATGTCTTCCAATCTTCTTACTTTTTTATTTTGTTCCTTTCTCACCATTGGAAGGAAGAGTTGGTTGAGAGGGTTTGGGACCCTTATTTTTCTTTTTGTCACGAGGATGTTGCTTTTTCAGATGCTTGGATTTATCCTTTTGTTGGGCCACTAAGGCTTTGTTATATTTACTTGTCGTGCTAATCACTCCAAGATATAATAGCTTATCTTTCTCTCTTATCATAGAATCTCAAAAAGATTCAAGAGAGGGTGGTTTGTAAGAAACCCCTAAAGATGATCTATTGGAGTGTAAGGTAGATACAAAATCGTATATACATGACCAAGCTTAGAAAAAATTACATATATCAATTGGTCATCTTTCTTTTCTATGCTACATAATTCAAGTAAAATTCTAAGTGTTTTGAACTTAGATAGATAATCTTCATTGCAAAAGAAATCACTTGTCTTTAAAAAAATCAATGGATTTTCAAGCTGGTGGGATCAAATTGCATTGTGTTTACCAAATACAGTTTCCAAATTTGTCCAAGCATCATTTGGGATGTCATCTTCCTAAAGGTGAAACCATAAATCACTAGAGATGGACATTTTGATTAATCCATGTGCATCGTCATTTTTATTATCCCAATTGACTTTCTTTGAGGCATTAATAGGGACAATTTATTTTCTTAAGATAATATGGTAAAGTATTTTAATTTGTATTACTTCCTCCATACATGATTTCCATGAGTAGTAGTTTGAAATGGTAAGCAAAAGATCACTTAGACTAGACATATTAAAACATGTAGGTAATATGACTTCAAAAGCAGAAATTCACTGTCTAGATAGAAATCTCTCAAAAAATAAGTAGTTTAAATGAAAAATGACACTGAAAAATAGACTCTGGATGTCAATGTTATGCCCTTTTTAAGATTTGCATAAAATTTAACCAAAGTACCATGTGGCAGATACAGGTTGGTAGTGATGGGTGCACAATGAGGTTGCTAAGTTAAAAAAATCCATTCTCTAAATTTGCTTATAAGTTCACTTTTACATGAAGTGACCCACTTTTATAAAATAAATGAGAATCATTTTTACAATGAAGTTACTTTATAAATTAAAGTTGCTTGCAAAAAGTAATTAAAAAATAAACATTAAAGTTTTTTTTCTAAGATTTTTTTTTGTGTATTTTCTATTTCGACAAAAATGAAAATATACATCCTTCGGCTCCTTTAAAAATCAATAATTGCTCAAAGTACTTCCATCCAACATCTAAGTGAATCATAAATTTTTGGAAGTTGGCCCGCTACTAACATCAACCTAGTTGAACAATCATGCCAAAAGTACATTCCAAGCTTATCCCCTTAAGAAAAAAACAAAAAAAAATCACCCAGATACAAACACCAATCTGAAACCATATAGAAAACATAGGTTAGAAATAAATCTTTTGGACCATAGGAAAAGCTACCTCCCTTGGAATTAAGAGCAGATAAGAGTGCCTTTATCTAAATCTATAACCTCTTTTGAGAGTTGGTCTGCCCACTGGTTGAGTCTTCTATATATGTGATTGATAGAAACCGAGACAAAGAAATCTCGTAACTCCTTATTCCTCCACTGCCAAGGGATCAAAGAAAGGTTATCCATATGAGCATGCCAATGAAACCAATCCACCACAACCTTTGAATCCCATACTACTTGAAGATGACAAATATCCAATTCTTTAGCAAATAGGAGAAGGGCCCAAAGGGATAACAACTTTGCCCTAGTATTCGATCCAGCCCCCACTCCCAATTTTAGAGAATAAAAACGATTTTGAGAAAGAAAAAGAACCATTCTTGTGGCACATTGCACTAGCAATCCCTAACTAGCACCATTGAAATAGCTCCACATAATTAATTGATAAAAAAATAGATCAATTTTGGGTATGATATCTTTAGAAGCCAGATCTCTCTTGACTTCCAAGAATGCCACCCTCATCCTGTGAGCTACAAAGTATGGATTTCCATACTTTTCTTTGAAAATTGTTTGATATGTTGAATCCAAATCCCCCATAAAACATAACTGGGGAGATGGATACAAAAAATTATTTGAGGATCTCTTACCCATTCCCATAAACATTGCTCCAAGGAGTAAAAAAGCTAGTGATCACGGGCATTAAGTACCCAAAGGACCTCCTTCCAAACCGTTTTCGCAAAATAGAAATGCACAATAAATGATTGTCTGATTCCTCCCCTCACCTGCATAAAACACATTTTCTCAGACCTTTCCAACCCCTCTTTTGATCATTATTCCATGTCAGGATCCTATTAGCCAAGAGCAGTCAAGTGAAAATCCGTGTTTTCAATGGGCACTTCCATTTCCAAATAATCTACCACCACCATTTATTTTCCCTTGCAAACATGACATAATATATTGCATCATATCCTAGCTTCATTGTGAGTGAACCATTCGCTTTGTTCTAAGACCATACTAACACATCCTCCTAATCTTGCAAACACACCACATTATGATCTAGCAAACAAGTAAAATTGTTCCATTTTGTAGCCAAATCACCATGAAGATATAACTCCTTAGTCACGATCCAGAGATTCCTCCATCCTCCCACCAGATTTGGAATCCCAACATCAACAAAAAACATGCAACCACGATCCCTCAAATGTAATCTTAAGTCTAGAGAGATATAATAATCCTCACCAACTTCGACCCAAGGATCCTCACAAAGCCGAACCTTGTTTCCATGACCTATTTTCCAGGCAACCACTTTCCAAGCATAGGAAAGGCGTTCACCATCCATTTCCAAGCATTTAATGCCCCCCGATGGGACTTGGTCTCCACCCTTATCCACTGCTCCATACTAAGATTACAAAAATATTTTCCTCTAATAATTCTGCCCCATAAAAATTCAATAAAAAGAAATCTACACATACTCTTAACAACCAGAGCTTGCTCGAATAAGAATTTTTTTTTCAATCCCCATCCTCCTTATTTCTTTGGTTTAGCTAACGTGCTCCATTTCATAAGAGGAATATTGTCTAACTGGAATGCTTTCTAGAACAGATTTAACTAACACAAGACAACCTCCCATCGTGAGCCGCCTATGACTTCCAGCTTACTAAGTAACCATAACCAAACATTAAACCCATTTTATAGTAATTCACTTTTATAATTCAAGTGAAATGCATTTTACAATAAATTTATATGATAACTTAAAGTTGCATGTTTTTTTCAAAAAGTAACTTAATGAAAAGAAAGACTTGAACTCAAAACCTGTTATTTAATAAAGTAACTTTCAACCAAGTGTGCTAATGCAAAACATGTAACAAATGTTATGAAGGAGGAGATGGGATTTAATTTTTTTTTTTAACTCTGTCTCGAAGTGTGTGCTTACCCAAAAAACATTTGTTTTTGTTTGCAAAAAATTTAACACGACCGCACACAAAAGAATGGAATTTTGAAGAAGAAAAAATAGAAACTTAACAATATTAGAGTTAGAACTTATTAGTATATCCAAAAAATACGAGTTTTCTCTCTGTTTATGATTTATTGAGATCATGTAAAGTGTAGAGCAAACATCATATGTAGAAAAGGAAACACTATGCTTTGATTTTGGTTTTCTGAGATGGCACAAGGTGCATGAAAAAAAACATATGTAGGCCGTAAATGGTAACAAACCAAAAATATAAACAAAAAAACTGAAATATTAACATAGTATATTAAAAATAAATAAAAAATTGTAATGAAACTTTATACCTCCAACTCTGACAAAGTGGCCATATCTTGGGAAAATGGAAACCTTTTTGGGTGAAACAAAAAGTGTTTCCAACTTAAAGAAACACTTTGGATGCAATGAACCAACTCTCTCAACCCCAAAATATATAGAAATAGTAGAATTCATAAATCCTCTGACGCATGCAACGACACATGTTCAAGATATCGATCAAGAATGGGAGCAGATCTTCATATGGGCTTTGATACCATATTCAATAAGCATGGTATTTCCAGACATGTCTAACATTTTAAGGAACCACTCACACAAACAAATCAAATATCAATACAAAAATGTATTACATGGTTAAAACCCTTAAAAAGGAAAACAATCCACGACCCCCAGCCAATGTAGCCACTTAAGGCTATTTATTAATGAAAAATGATTTTTTTTACAAATGAGTCTCTCGTTATA
Organism: Picea engelmannii; assembly: GCA_009831015.1. NCBI lineage: Eukaryota > Viridiplantae > Streptophyta > Pinopsida > Pinales > Pinaceae > Picea > Picea engelmannii. The sequence goes on along the minus strand of ML786885.1, from coordinate 398,927 downwards.
AATCATCAATAAATTACCATCCATGCTATTTAAATAGAAGTCATGGACCAATCAAGTGCTAACCCACATATCAATATATCCACTAGTATTGAGGAGAAATTGAACCATCAAACCTTTTTATGTCTAGAACATATTGTCACCATTGGATTACATAACTACAAAAGCATACTAATGCATATTAAGGAAACATATTTTACTTAAAGACAAATTAGACCAAGTTTATTGTAACTAACTTTCTAACTGTCTAAATATCCTAACATAAGCCACTTTTATGTGCTTGGTGGTGAAGCATACATGCACATTTCTAATGACAAAATGAAAGCTTTACAACCTGAAAGTGAGAGATGTTTTATTAGTTATTTATAGGTTGTAACGTGTTATCAACTTTTCATACCTAACACAATAGAATTCAATATTAGAAGAGATGTTAATATTGATGAAGTTCTTGTGGCCTATGTGCCTAAGTTGGAATCTATGTCATCTTTCGCCTATGATCCAACCTTGATGCATGTCCCATCTCTTTGTTCCTATACCAAATTTTTCTTCTCTTGTAATGTACTTAACTCCAAAAGTTCAAATAAATCACATAAATGTAGTGCAAATCCAAAGAACACAAGAGAAAATAGATAAACCCTGAGAAATATTTTTTAATAATAAAAAAATAGAGAGTTAGGTTCACTTGTCTCCTTAAGGGATAACCTGCTAGAGAAAAGCTCCAAATACAATAACAATTCTTGACAAAACATTACATAACCTTCTATGCAATATATAGCTATCCATAAAGAATATTAACCACCTACGGGCCCACTTATAATGAGGGCCTACTTAACTAATTTGGACCTTATTCACAAATAGGACACTTTTTACAATGAGTGACTATTAACTAACTATTTAGTGGGTCTTATTCAATTAAAGTAAGGGGGTTAGGGTAGGACCCTAACATGCCCTCCCCCTTGGAAAGAAGCATTGTCCTTTAGGCTAAAGGTGAGGAAATGGGTGTAGAATCATTGTCGATTCTCATGTGGCATCTTCTAGTTGCATATCTTTCTACTGGATCAATACTTCATTGATCGTGCCTTGGCACCACTTATGATCTTTGGGATCCAATATTGCTTCTGGATGGAGACAAATGGAACCTTATGACATTGTTTCTATATATCTTCTAATTAACTAGGAACACTTGTGCATTTTATCTTATCAACCAAGGTTTCCAATGTACTTGTGAGATGTCATGCACTATGTGTGCGGGCTAGCAATTCTTAACTTGCACTAGTTTCCTAATATGCTTCTGCAAGAAGGAAATTGCATTGCGGAAAAAACACAAAATAACTAACTTCTAACAGTTGTGATTTCAAGTCTAATGTATGTCTCCTCTTAGAGTGATATCATCAGGGACCTAGTCTTGTGATATCATTTCTCTTTCTTTATCATTAGATTGTCATAACGGGTGTGTCCTCATGACCTATTTATACAACCAAGCATTCTAAAAGAAACAAATAAAATGAATTAAAATAAACACGGCAAAATCTACAACATTTAAACTATTTACAAGAGATCTCCAATCTAAGCTTAATTGAAAAATTAATTATAAAACCCGTGGCACGGTGTATGCATGAATTGTAATTTCTACTAGTTTGTGGCTCCCTTATACTTTGTAATTGAAATTATTTTGTCCAACAAATGATCACATAATTATATAGCAACACTACTCTAATATACTAGGTATAAATTCAATTCTTTCATACATATGTGACCACAACTTGTAAATAAAGTGGAACAAAGTAAAACTAGGATGATATCATAAATAAGGAAATGAAAACTAATTTATGTACAACATAGTGAATGAAATATCTATCTATATATCCACAACTCATGTTCTCTAGAGTGGCCCCCCTCTAGAGAATGGGGATCTGAGATATATTACAACAATACCCATAACTTAAATCATTCAAAAGTAACCAACAAATGCTGCAGAGGTCTTAACGCTCTTTTCTTTTTTCAAGAAATCATCAATATTTCACATTGTATATCTTTGAACTCCCCAAAGACTACCTTACTACAATATATATAATATTGAGATCCATTACATTCTTGGAATAAATAAAATGACCACAACAGATAACGAAATACAATAATGAAGATCCCCTGCTTCTCCATCACATTGGTTAAGGAAAGAGTCTCAATTGGGTGCCAAAAACCAATCCAAGTTGTTGAGAGTCACTTTAGTTGTAATTAATTCAGGGTACAAGTTAGGAGTTGTGCCCATTATGCATGAAAAACATGGATCTGTGTATTTTTGTGGAGCTGGTAGATGGTTGTGTTCTATCTAAAATTAGTTTCATAGATTCCAGGGACCAGTTAAAATGTTGAGCTTCACATATCCCTTCCTCAACTTGGTGTATGAGTTATTGAAATGTGTCATTCAAACCATAGATAAGTTGGAAACCATTTTATTCTTCAAAAGAAAACCTACACTCATCCACATATTAACACATATATTATAATGGAAAATAACAAATCAAGCATTCTCTTGACCAAATTCATAGAAAAATGACCTAAACACAATCTATAACTCCTATGAGCCAATTCGTTAATAAGATATCTAATTAATAATAAATGGGTGTTCCAATGATGCAAAGATAAATGAAAAGGGAGGTTATGCTAAATGACACCATATAGGAGGCTTGACACCTTCTTCATCAAGTTTTGGTAGGTTGGTATGCACTTTGCAATTCAATCACACAACCTGGGAAGATCCTAAAAATCATGTTATGAATTTCCACTTATGGTGTTATTCCAACTCTTTAATGGATGATTCCATTCGTCTGAGACTCTTTAAGAGAACACTTATAGGTGCAACAACAAAATGGTATGTTGAATTGACGTGTAACTCCTTTGTTGACTTTAATTCTCTTTCCATGGATTTCCTAACACATTTTCAGTTTCTTATACAGTATGAGACCGGTACAAAGATTTTGACCTCACTCTGACAATCCTTTTCCACCCACATATCTGATCATATTCATGAGTGGAGATGGAAGAGACGGTTGATCAAACTCCAATTCCAGAACAACTCCTCATGGATTGGTTTACAAAGTCGCTCTTGCCTCCCATTTCCTGTGATGTTTCTATGGGAAATGCTGTTACTGAGGAGTAGGCTATTAACCGTGTGTAGTATTTGGACTTGGTGTATTCCTGGTCTAACACACTTTACAATCTGATCCCTAACACTCCTCGTCTGTTGAATGATCTGTCAAGACTTTATCTAGAACCAAGTTCCATTTCAAACACCACAACTACCTCCACTCCTACTCAAACCTTTGAGGTGAATGTGGTCCAATCCACTTCTTCTCAACAACCAAGAGGTAAGAAGAAAAAAAAGGGTAAATCCAAGAAATATTCCAACGAGTAAGATAATACAAAGACTGTTGATACTCAACCGACTAGGAAGGTTAATTTTCCTTGCATGATCTATGAGGAAGACCACTACATGAAATACTGCTCTCATCGTGTGGCAGTTGCTAAATTTCTGAAGGGTACCTTCCAACCGGTTCAACAACAAAATCCAGTTGCACAAAATCTTGCCCCTCCTCAAGGGGGCAACACAAGTCATTCCCACCATGGGGATGCTTCATCGAGTGCCTATGAGGTCTATATGTTTAAGGCGGTTAATGTAACGACTCAAGAGAATATCGATGACACTCCTCCAGGTGATCAGACTAAAGGAAAGGATGTCGATCAACCCTCCACATCGACTCCTCCTCCATATTCCAATCCTCTTCAGATTGAGAAGCCAATTTTTGATGCAATGTTGCGCCGGACCAAGAGCGCAATTCAAAAAGTGACATTTAATCCAAATGCTTTTGTTGCCCAAAAATACAACATTGTTGAAGATTTGGTGCAAGCGCCTTGTGCTATGTCAACCCTTGAAGTTCTACATCACTGTCCAAGTCAACGTAGAACCCTACTGTCAATCATTGGAGCTATGGATCAAGAGGAATCAAACCTGATTATGTTTAATCTGGATTATTTTAAGGAGAGGATCTACCACGACTTAGCATTCCAAATTGAAGTTTTGGTTGGTGGAAAGAACATCCATCGCACTATTTTCGATAAGGGAGCCTCCACCTGTGTCATGTCTTTGCCTTGTTGGAGAGCCCTTAGTTCTCCTAATCTTACCCAATATCCTACCACCTTGAAAGAATTTGATGGATGTGGTTTCAAACCTCACAAACTCTTGCAATATTTTGTTGTAACATTGAAGGGTAAGACCATTTTGATCAATATCGAAGTGGTTGACGTGCCCCTCGATTACGATTTGTTACTTGTTTGTACTTGGTTCTATGTGATGATTGCCATCACATCTTCGGTGTTTCGTATATTACGATTTCCCCATCAAGGAAAAATTATCATCGTTGACCAACTTGACTATACAACTCCATATCTCCACAATGATGCAACGAATAATGCCCATTTTCTAGGATGTTAGCACTCTGTAAATTTTGTCTTGATGATAGACAAATGACAGAGGTAACTGTTTCAACCTAATTTAGAGCTGGGAACTAGCCTTCTCAACTCAGAGAGGGCTCTCTCGTGTCACTTGATATTTCTTTGGAAATCGATGGCTAGATTTAGTTTGTTTTAGGGGTTTTCATAAAGTTGTTGGCAAGGAAGGGGAGGGACACTCATGGCTATGGAGTCAAAATTCTGAAAGTGAATGAAAACAATGACTGGCCAATCGAACTCTCCAGAGGATAAAGGCTAAATGAGGCAATGAATCTGAGTTGTAAATTGAGTTTAAGCGAAGAGTAGGAAGAAGGGGAAAACAAATAACTACATCAAAGAATCACTGAAATGAATTTTGAATTAGCTAGGAAGAAACACACACAGTTTAAATTGCTTAAGCCGAGAGCATCATAAGATGAATTCTGGGCCTTTAACTCTCCAATTTAAACAAAAGAAAATGTAAATGGAAATAAAGAACACAGGAAATACATACAATGAAAGGAGACAAAACTCATATCACCACCATTAGAATATTTTCATAGAGACTTCTAAAGCTTCTGCATATGTATTCAATTCAGCTCCAGAAAATTACAATAGAGTTCAGAAATAACAAAAAGGTGCCCTTGCACTTCTGCCAACCTATAATACATTTGGAACATATAATAGTTATGAAATTCAAGTTCCTTCAGTGTGCAACCGATTACAATAACTGAAATGAAACATTTAAGCTTCTTCCCCAAAACATAAACAATTACAAATAGAACATGACACGTTTTAACTGATCTCCTATTTTTCAAGAGAAAAAATAGGCTTCAAAATGCCACATGTAATTATCAAACCGTAATAGCTATGTAAAATCTGAGAGCATTTTTTGAAGATAAGCTCGTTCTAAAGAAAACCCCCTCTCAGTTTCTTGAAATTCATCTCTAAATGGGTGGAATATGTGTCACAAAAACATGTCTTGAACATGAAATCATAATAGAAAAATATGGCTCCAAGATTCCCTCGAATATCCCAATCCATGACACCTGTGAGAAAAATGAACAAGATTAATGTTCTAGGGTCTGTGCTTGACAATAAACTCCTTTGAATTTTGAAAACTCATTCTGGTTCATCCGAAAATCGTTCTGTAAGTATCAACTACTGCGGAAACTGACTGCCACATCCTCTTTGAAATGTCACTTGTGCTTTTTCCAAATCTAATTTTATTTATCCATATTTTCCTTAAATATTTGGGAATAATATATTTGAATAATTCCCAAATATTTTTTATCCTTTAAAATTAAATTTCCATAATTTAATTCATGCCCATGGTTTTGAAAAACCATTTATTGCTTGCTTCCCATGGTTTTGAAAACCATGTCTTGTTTTGCCCAATTTACCATTTCACTGTGAAAAACGTTTACTGTGTCTTGTTTTTTCCAATTTACCGTTTCACTGTGAAAAACATTTACTGGTTTCTTTCCCATGGTTTTGAAAACCATGTCTTGTTTACCATCTTTGGTAAAATACTTTTGATCTTCTTCTTTTACTTCTGTAAAACCTTTGGATAAAAAAATATCCAAGTATTCCTTTCACTTGCATCTTCCCATTTAATTATTTTCCATGGAACTAAACATTAATCTCTTTGATTTGTAAAATTTAAATTTTACCTCTGTAAAACCTTTTCACCGTGAGGAAGAATATCATTTATTGGAAATTCCATAATTATTATTGAAATGCATTCCTCGAAAATATGTCGCACATAAACTATATGATAAATGGTTGCATTTATTATATCAGGCTTGGGATGGAGTGGTTTAATCCACACTACTTTTACCCCCGATATTCACCACTTAATGAAACCTCTCCCTAACCAAAAACCACCGGTTTATATATCGACCCGCCTTCACATAATTAACCTCCGCGTTAATTTTCCGCCCGATATGTATGTGCGCCCTCCATCCACCCTTTGACTTTTCCACACTATAAACTGAGATTCATGCCCATGATTTGACGTGATGCCATAAATTAAATATTGGACCAAATATTAATATAAATATTTTAATATGAGGCTTATCACATGACTTTGTGGATAGGGTAAGGGTGCTTAATAAAAGGAATATTTTTTTATATTTTCAATGGGAATATGAAAATAAGGGTAAAAATGAATGAAGTGATAGAACTAAGGGATTTAGATAAGCATTAAGGCTAGGTATAGGTTTGGGATATTTGCCAATTTTTGACTCATGGAGGACATGACTACTTTGGATGATCAATCAAGTGAAGGATTTAGGTGATGGGAGCTTGGCAGAGCTGGTGAAAAAGTTTTAAATTCTAAGTGGAAAGATAGCACAAGGACAAGATACTTTGGGAAAAACTAATGCAAATTAGCATGTGATAACATAGGACATAATATTTTTGAGAGTGTAGGAGTAGGTCTCCTTAAGGATTCCTCGCTCAAGGGGGTTTTTCCTTTTCCCGCTCCCATCTTGCAATTTTCCATGTTAAACATGATTTTGACTTAGGTGCGACAATCCTTAGAATCATTCGATCCTTTGGTAGTTCCTGGCCTTTATGAGCATAGTTCTACTTTTGTTTCAAGCTCGCTAAAAAGTGAAACAAACGCTCATGAGCATAGTTATTCATCTTTGTCAAGCTCATTAAAAAATGAAATAGACCCTCCTCCATTAGAATCGAGTCTCACTCTGGATCACATACTTGAACCTTCTTTTCCTCCACCTAGTGAAAATGTTCCCATTAATAACTAGACACCTAAACGATGAAAGAATAAGAGTCGCTGGAGGAAATGATGCTTGGGGGGAAGGTCTACAGCCTCTGGACATCATGTTGGAGTGAAACCACTAGCTGTTATCATGTAAGCTGGGGGAAAAATACCTCTAGAGAGGCACACTACTAGGAGTGATCCTCACTTGGAGGTCGTTCCCCTCGTAACATAGTAGTTTTTATAGAACGAATTTAGTCTTTGTTCTTTCTCGTGCTCATTAAAACATGAGAATATGTTACTGAGTACAATTTTATCTCTTTTTTGGACTCGTGAAATATATACAAAAAAGGAACTCTTTAGAGTTTCCTTTAATCTATTTTCAGACTCTCTAAACATGAAAATATTTTCAAGTGAGCTTGCTTCCTTTCACACTCGTTAAAATGTTTGAAAGGGCATATTTCGAGTGGTATTTTGTCTCTTTTTCAGCCTTGCGAGACTAATTACGAAAAATGACTTCTCTAATCAAACATTATTAGAAGAGTTTTCCCCTGTATTTTTGTACACTTTTTTCAGGATTGGGAGACTAAATTTATGAAAAATTCATCCATGGAGTCATCTTTAAGTTCTTTTCAAACTCTCTAAACATGAAAAACCACCGATTTTACCTTATTTGGGCTCATAAAACTATACATTGAAGGACCTATGTGAGTCCAACATACAAGACCCATACATGACCAAACCCCTCCTTCCTCAGGTTCATTAAACATATGTCGAGAGACTCATCTGAAGGATGAGCTATACTGAGAACCTGTTATCCTCCTCGAGGTCATTAAACAAGAAAGAGGTAGACATCTTTTTGGATGGGGGAAAAATTGAAGGAAGTGGCTCAAGTTTTTTGGAATCCTTTATGGAAGTTATTGTCTCCCTTGAACATGACACCTATTTTCATCTCGTCTTACAGTTGGGTAATTTGCTTGTCTTTGAGTCATACCAATTCTATGTGTCATCATACTTTTTCATTCCAGTCGAAGAGTGATTTTATTTTCATCACATTATGTTCTTGGTACTCATCGAGTCAAATGATGCCAAGTCATTTGTTGTGCCTCATTATGTTCAAGGGAAGTTTCTCTTCAAAGCATCCACCTGCAGTATTACCAGTTTCCATTTCCTCTGATAGTCCATACTCATTTGATCCACCATCTTACATCACTTTCCCGTGTCTGTTTCATGTTGATGATGAGGGATACATCAAGGCCCTCCTTTGATGAGTCTTTTCCTGTCGACTTCAACACATTATCCAGGAATTAGAATTAGAAACCAGTTAGTACCTTGGGGCCTGCATGCCTCAATGGCAAGCCTCTTAGCTTCCGAAAATAGGTTTACATGATTGACCTCCGATCAGATGATTTCGTGAATTTTTGACCTCCGCTCATTTATTGAAATTCGTTGGAATGTATTAGGGTACCTTGGGAGTCATTGTCATCATTGGTGATTTCCCTCACACTTGTTAATGGTTTACCTCAATGACCAATAATTGAGTGGTTTCTACCATGTTCGACATCAAATAATCTATTCACATGGCTAGATTCGTACCACATCAGGATCAGGACGAAGACCCTGGGTTGGGTGTTCACTTTGTTATGTGATTTTCCTAGGTTGTGGTGGAGATCATTTGAGCATTCCAAATATATCAGTACAATCACCATGTTGTTAGTCTTACTGATATATATACTGTCACATAGATCCACATTGTATTGATCCGTGGCTATGTTTTGTCATCTCGTAGATCCACTATGTATTTTTCATAGCTACGATTAGTTCATGTCATGGAGGTATGGATCCACACTATATATCTGGTGGCCATATCCCTAGTCATTATTCTCATGGATCTGCAGTGTATTGGTCAACGACCATTCTTTGAGTCATATCGTATTTTGAGCATATGTATGCATGCCTCGGAAATGGAACATATACCAAAACTGTTTGATGATTGTTTCCAAAGTGTAGCAAACACTTTAGGGGGCATCTGTTACACACCAAAATGTCACATTTGAGTATCACACCCTAAGTGTCGCAAGTGTTGCAAAGTGACATATGCACCTTGTTAAGTGTAGCATGCATTATCACAAGTGTCATATGCACCTTACCTAGTGTCACATTCACTTTGTTGATTGTCACAACCCCTTGAAACCTTGAAATATATTTTCCATGACCCCTAAGTCATATTGGAGGAAGAAACCCATCATTTCAAGGTCAAAACACACCTTTTTCTTGGAAAAATCGACCATTTTTTGGGCATTTATGAAGGGTGGCGCCCCCCTGGCCATGCTGGGGGAGTGCCACTTCATAGACTAGCACCCACTTTGCCATGTTAGGGCCACTTTAGAGAATGGAACCCTGTGTTAAACTAAGGGGGAGTGCTATTTTGGTTAGAGGGAAAAGGGGGATCCTCCACCTTATTCTATGGGCCAATTCTCTTGGGATGAGGTTGGTTGTGTTCGACCCCTATGCTATGGATTTATCTTAGGATCAGATCCCAACCTTAAGGAGACATATCCTCAACCATATACTTTATTTTCTCATGGTGGTTGTGCCTCTCAAGCCTATATATTCAAGGCATTTCCAAGGTGAAGGGAGAAGTAATTAGACAGAGTATCATCATTTTGATCTTGATACATTCGTGCAAGGGTTGGATGAGGAGAGCTTGGAGAGGTTGTTGCAGCATCAATCATGGTCTGCAATTATGTTCTTTATTGGTTCTCATTCAATATATACTTGGCCTATTTCCTTCAAGATTTTGTATTTTCTCATTTGCTTGTCTATTGTTTCTTTAATCTACGTAGATAAACTTGTCTTATATAATACTGTAGAGTAGTAGATAGTTGTTTTCCTTTACTGCCCATTGTAGATCTCAATTTTCACCAGGGAGTTTGAATATCAAGATCAGGGATTGGAAGCAACAAGAACAAATGTCGAAACAGGTTCATCATATCCTTTCTCTCCTTCTCATTCTGTTTGGTTAAGATAAGTTTAAAGGGATGTTAGTGTCCACTTGTAATATTTATGTGTTGGTATAGGGGTCTAGTAATCCAAGGGAAGTTTCATCTATCCGCAGGAGAAACATTCCGTAACACTTATTCAAATAAGACACATGAAAGACTGGATGAATCTTGGAATGGGTTGAGAGAGCCAACTTGTAGGTGACTTGTCCAATGCGTTGTATGATTTGATAAGGACCATAGAACTTGTTAGCTAGATTTTGGGGAACTTCATATTTGAGTGATGCTTGTTTATAAGTTTGCACACGAGAAACCCTTTGGAAAAATAATGTTCAAATCTATGCTAATCAAGTTGTTGTTTCATTCAATTTTGAACCATAACCAGGTTGTCCTTAAGTATATCGATAATGGCTTCTCTGGTGTGAAGTGTTCTATCTATTGCATGAACTTTGGAGGTGCATGGTACATAGGATGCCATTGGCATGGATTTTTTTCCATAAACAAATTCATACAATATCATTTTGGTAGCTCCATTATACATGGTATTGTACCACCATTCTACACGGGGAATCCATTGTGACCATTGGCACAGATTTTTAGAATTAAAGAATCTCAAATATATTTCTAAGAGCTTGTTGATCACTTCTATTTGGCCATCAATTTGGGGATGATATGTAGTGCTCACATTCAGTTGTGTACGTTGAATTTTAAATAGGTATGTTGGGCGCATACCTATTTTGAGAAGGAAGGCTATTTTTGGTGCCTGCATATTGTTGGAGGAAAGGTCTAGTTTGGGAAAGACCTAATTTTGGAAATAAGACTTAATTTTGGAACATGTGCAATCGATGGAAAGAAAGAAACATGCAGAAAAAGAAGGAAAAACAACATGCAAAGAGGAAAAACAACGTGGCACGCAGGCGAGAAAACCTAACCATGATAGGGTTAGGGTTATGGTAGATATTGCTGTATATTTTAACCTTGTACAATATTTACTGAAAACAGATTTTCAGTAAAAGAACAAAAAATATACAATGGCAAATACAAACATTACGCAAATATTTTTTCCCCCTGGAAACCCAAACTGGGAAAACCAACATATTCTATATTCATTCATAATGATACAATTTTTACAATACAATATACATATAGGAGCCAACGACATCCAAAACCCTAACCCAATGACCTAGATTAGCCAACAACCCTAATTCCTTAACTAGAAATAGAAAACCATTGGCAAAAAACCATGTGCCGAAAAACCGCCCAACAATGGACATGAAAATCGAGGCAAAAATGTGACACATTTCCTGAGGAATTTTTTTTTCTCGGGGGCGCTGCCCCTGAACCCCTGCGTGGGGGGGGTTTCCCCTTTCACCCCCCAAGGGGTGGCCTAGCGACCCCCCCACGCACCCGACGCAACGTAGAATCTACTACTCGTGCAAAGAATATAACACATACCCAACATTCTCCCACTTGTTGTTTTCTTTACACAAGGGGGTTACAGGGTTAAGTAGTCAACAATCCAGGGCAACAATGCCCATGGATCCTCTACACCAAGAGAACTTCTCAGTGCTCACAAATTTTGTTAATGAAACTGCAACATTCTTCAAAGTGTCCACCTTCAGCAATAATACTTTCTTTTCTTGAACCTGTTCTCTCAAAAAGCGATATTGAATATCAATATGCTTTGTCTTTGAATGATAAGCCGAGTTCTTCACCAAAAACATTGTTATCTGACTGTCACAATATATCCTTACAACTTGTCGTAACAACTCAATACTAGAACATAATCTTTGTAACCATACTACTTCCTTACTTGCATGAGTGGCTGCCATGTATTCAACTTCTGTAGTTGAAAGTGCCACTACAACCTGTCTTTTGCTCAACCAACTTATTGCTCCTCCAAACAGGTTAAACACATACCCACTTTGTATATCTCCTATGATCCAGATATCCAACCCAGTTTGCATCTACAAATCCATGTATATCCAACACTCTTTCCACTATCGGTCTTCCTTGATAGCACAATCCATAGCTACCAGTGCCACAAAAATACCTGAAAACCCTTTTTAATGTTGTCCAATGCTCCTTCCCTGGTTTTGACATATACCTGCTCAAAACTCCCATTGCATGTGCAATATTTGGTCTAGTACAAACCATTGCATACATCAAACTTCCAACTGCACTCGCATATGGAACACAAGACATCCTCCTCCTCTTCCCATGTCTTGGACATTGATCTGCAGATAACTTTACACTAACATGAATAGGAACCTTGACCAATTTACATTCCTTCATATTAAACCTTTGCAATATTGTCTCAACATATTTTCTCTTATTTAACCAGAGTTTCCTCTTTTTCTGATCTCTTTTAATTTCCATGCCCAAAATGAAATTTGAAGCACTGGGATCCTTCATGTCAAATTTAGAGGACAACTGAGTTTTCACATCCTAGATAATCTCCTTGTTGTTTCCTATCAACAACATGTCATCCACATACAATACCAAATAAATCAAATGATCACCAATTAATTTAAAATACACACAATGATCCTCTTTGCTTCTTGTGAAGCTAAGTCCCAACATATACATATCAAATTTTTGATACCACATCCTTGGTGATGGTTTCAAACCATACAGGGAGTTTTTTAGCTTGCATACCAACTCCTTCTTTCCCTTCACAACAAATCCTTTTGGCTGCTTCATATAGATTTCCTCTTCCAGATCCCCATGTAGGAATGACGTCTTCAAATCCATCTGTTCTACTTCAAAATCAAATGCAACAACAACATATAACATAAATATTATAGAGGTTAACTTGGCAATAGGAGAAAAAATCTCACCAAAATCAATTCCCTCAACCTGGGAATAACCCTTTGCTACTAACTGAGCTTTGTATTTCTCCACTTTTCCTTCTGCATTCAACTTATTTTTAAATACCCATTTGCTGCTAATGATATTTCTTCCAGTCAGAAAATACACTAGATCCCAAGCCTCATTCTTATCCAAGGATTCCATTTCTTCATCCATGGCCTTTTTCTAGAGATTTCCATCCTCTGAATCCACTACCTCCCTGACACTTCTAGGAATCATCATCAGTAATAGACAAAGAAAAATTTGAACAGAAATCAGATGGAGTATACTTTCTGGTATCCTTCTTTCTCGAAACGATCTCCTCAATACTGGAGTATGCAGATCTTCTTCTTCTGATTCCTGTTCTTCTGTAGATTCTGATTCATCATCCTTTAAATCAAACTCTATTTTCTCCAGTTCTTCCTTACTTGGTTGGACTTCCTGTTTAATAACATCCTTCATTTCTCTAAATACCACATCTCGTCTATACACTACCTTCTTAGTTTCTGGGTTCCAAATCTTATAACCTTTGAGACCATATTTATACCCAATAGAGATACACTTTTCAACCTTCTTATCTAGCTTACTCCTGTTTTCCTTTGGAACATGAACATATGCATCACAACCAAATACCTTGAGATGTGTGAGAGAAGGTTTCTTACCAATCCATACCTCTTGTGGATTCTTGTCATCCAACGCCGATGAGGGTGATTTTTTGACCAGGTAACATGCAATACCCACTGCCTCTGCCTAGAATTATTGCCCTAACCCAACACAACTAAGCATGCACCTTGCTTTTTCCATCTGCATCTTGTTGATCCTTCCTGCAACTCCATTCTCCTGAGGTGTATATGGACTAGTCTTCTTCCTTGCTATACCACACTTCTTACATAATTATTCAAATTCATTCCCGCATAACACTTCACCATTATCTGTCCTCAACACCTTAATTATTTTCTGTATTTGATTCTCAACAAGATCCTTAAACTCTTTAAACCTATCAAAGACTTCATATTTCTTCCTGAGGAAATATATCCAAGTATTCCTCGAGAAGTCATCTATAAATGAGACATAGTACACAAATTTTCCCAATGATGGGACCGACACAGGTCCAAAAACATCACTGTGAACTAGCTGTAAAATTCCTTCTGCCCTTGTTGCACCAGAGGGGAATGTTACCCAATTTTGCTTCCCATATACACAATTTTCAGAGAAATCAAAATCCAAAGAGCAAGTAGACATACCTTCAACCATACCTTTACTATGTAGTATTCGAAGACTGTTCTCTCCGATATGCCCCGGTCTTTGATGCCACAACATAACTTTTTCTCCAGAACTTATAGGAGTTCTTTCTTCTTCAACTCCAATACCAGGAACAATGGAACTATTACACCCATCACTAATAGTTCTTCCTTGTAGCTTATACAGAGTTCCAAACCAAACTCCCTTTAGCAACACCATTGCTCCTGAGTCCTCAAACCATCCTGCAGGTTTCCTTTTCAAATATTGTTTTTACTTTCGCATCGTCCATTTTTCTTACACAAATCAAATTTCTGTCCAAATCTGGGATGTGCATAACACCAGGCAGTGTTCTAATCCTTCCATCTATGAGCCTCGACTTGAATTTTCCTCGTCCTATGATTCTGGTTGTCAAATCATCACTTAAGAAAACATTACCCCCATCATACCTTTCATATTCATAGAACCACTCCCTGTGGGAAGTCATATGAAAGGATGCATCGGAGTCAACCAACCATGCCTCATGATATGAATGTGTGCTTGAAGAAGCCAAGTACACATCCCCTCCTTCTTCCTTGGAGGTATTTTCTTCTATAGAAAGAGATTCTTCAGATCCCTTGTTTTTCTCAAATTTGGATCTACACTGCTTCTTGTAGTGCCCTTATTTTCCACATCTCCAACATACCTTTACAAAATTTTTGGGAGATTTAGATCTACCCTTAGACTTAGATATCTCACTTGAGAACTTAGATCTATTTCTTTCCTGGGAACGTCCTCTTGAAAATAATGCGTCTGTGCTCTATCCTTCCATAATCTTCTGTCTCATCTCCTCTGAAAATAAGGATGAGACCACTTCATCAAACTTCAAGGAAATTTTATTACTATCTATGGCCACAAATATACTATCCCACGAGTTTTTTAAAGAACAAAGTAAACTGATACATTTATCTTCACCTGAAATTTCAATCTCAACAGATACTAACTGACTTACCACAATATTGAAGGCATTCAAATGCTCTACCACTGAGTCTCCATCTCTCATCCTAAGGTTATACAACTTCTTTCTTAGGAATAGTTTATTTACTAGGGACTTAGACTGATACGACTTCCCCAACTTATCCCATAAATACTTGGTTGTAGCTTCCTCTGACACATTCAATAATACTAAATCTGAGAGACATAGTCAGATTGTGCTCTTTGCCTTCCGATCCAACTTTTTCCAATCATCTGTTGAAGTTCCTGTAGGTGCAATACCTAGATCTACCACGATCCACTGATCTCTATCCACCAACAAATCTTCCATCTTGAGCTTCCACAACTCAAAAATTTTCCCATTTAACTTCTCGATCTCCATTTTCAAATTTATTTCCATTTCTTTTCACCTGAAAAATCAATACCAAAGATCTCCCACTGTAACAAGGCTTATCACAGTCCCGAGCCAAACCCTTGACCACAAAGGCGTCCTCTTGAAGCCAACAAAGCTCTGATACCAAATGTATATTTTAACCTTATACAATATTTATTGCAAACAGATTTTTAGTAAAAGAACATAAAATATACAATGGCAAATACAAACATTACATAGATATTTTTTCCCCTGAAAACACAAACTGGGAAAACCATCATATTCTTTATTCATTCATTGTTTACAATAAAATATACATATAGGAGTCAACGACATCCAAAAACCTAACTGAATGACCTGGATTAGTCAACAACCCTAATTCCTTAACCGAAAATAGAAAACCATTGACAAAAAATCATGTACCGAAAAACTGCCCAACAATGGACATGAAAATTGAGGCAACACGAAAAATGAGGAAAAAATGAGACACATTTCCTAACAATTGTAATGACTATAATCTTGTAAAATAATATAAATAAGAACCTAGGAGGTCTAGGTCGGGGTTCTGGTAGTTGTGAGTGAAAAGGTTGTTGAGTTGTAGAAGAGTCCACTAGCGAGATTTTGAGGGTTAGGTCATAGGTTGAGAAGCCTGGTGTGATTTAGTTGGCCTCACATAGGTTTCTTAACCTCACAATACTTTAATGATTGAAGATGTAATGTGCACAATGTTAATATTATGGTAGCTGCGGAGGTATTTACCTCCACGTGTGAACCTGATGAGAATAGAAGACTCCGGGAAGTAAGGGAAACCCTAATGAGTTGGAAAATAACCCTAGAAGCCTTGTCAGCTCAAGAGGATAATTTATATTAGGTTATTAGCCTCCAAGAGAAGAAGTCGGCCAAAAATAATAATAATATACTGAACAGACACATACCCAGAAGGAGAAGTTGGCCCCAACAAAACTGGCAGGATTACTATAAATACAGGGCGCCAGTTCTCATTTGCAGCATCTCATAATTGCAGTTTCCCATTTGGTGCGCACTGCAGTTGCAGTTTGGTGTGCAGGTTTGGAGGAGGGTTGCAGGTGCAGGTGCAACAACAACTAGTTCTCAGTATTGGATTGAATATCTCTTGGCTAGGGTTTGGGACTATCTGATCAGTCTTTTGTGTTGCGCTATCCTTGGGGAGAAATGCGCTGTCCTTTGTTTGGCTATCTAGCCTAGGGCTTGCTTCTGGAATAATTCTCAGTCAAGGTTAAGGTGCTCAGAGGGAGGCTTCGGCCTATGGTTGGGTGATGAGGGTATCGTCAATGGTAAAATGAGCACACCATATTCTATATTCTAATAGGTTATGGGCCCACACCCCTTCAGTTAGCCTAAAATGCTGGAAGGAAACATAACCGCTAGACATTGAGCTAGTTGAGGAACTTCCGCTAGGGTTACTAGCAGGAGCAGCTTCCAAAAGCACTGTAGCTAGGGTTACCAGGGGAAGCAGTTGCAGAAACCCTAAACCTCTTGTTAGGCACCTTAAGTGATGAGATTGAGCTAATCCCTGGATAGATCAGTGCACCCTAGCCCATCACATCTCCTGGTACACTCAGAAGGCCAAGACATGAAGTTTGGATTTTCGGTCAAAACTAGGGTTTGACCAAGTCAAGCAAGCCATGATGAACTCTATGAAGTCTGAGAACAAGCTAGATGGAGCCTCTAACTTCTGAGCATGAAAGAAAAGGATTGACCTCATCCTTGCTAAGAATAAAGTGCTGGATATTGTGAAGGGAAAGATCGTGAAGCTAGAGTTTGAAGAAGGAGAAGAGAAGGAACCGCAGAATGTTGCAGCTATGGAGAAGTTCAAAGACATTGACATCAATGCCATGAGTATCATAGTGGATTCCATAAAAGACCACTTGATACCCTACATCTCCCATCTTGACTCATGGAAGAAGATGTACGATGCACTAACAAATCTCTTCTCAGTCAGAAACATTGGACAAGTTATGAGTATGAAGAATGAGCTCCGTGACATGAAGATGAATGATGACGACAACATAACATCATACTTTTTAAGGATATCCCAGTTAAGAGATAAACTACAAGATATTGAAGAGATCACTTCAGAAAAGGAATTGGTGAACATAGTACTCAATGGTCTTCCCAAGACATGGGATGCATTTTCCGCAAGCATGAACACAAGGAACGAGTACCCGACATTTGAAGAACTTTGGACTTGCTGTGCTCAAGAAGAATCAAGGATCAATGTAAAAGAGAAACCTCAAAATAAGTACGATGATCAAGCCTTCACAACAAGGTTCAAGAACTTCAGGAACAAAAGGAAGTTTGGCTCAAGGAGGAAGCCAAATCAAGAGAAAGACATTTCAGAAATACAATGCTTCAACTGTCAAAAGTACGGTCACTACATGAACCAGTGTCCAGAGCTAAAAAAAAAGGAAAGGGAAACATGAAGCATCAGTTGCCAAAGAAAAGGAACCTACCAAGAAGACTAACCAAGATGGAAGAGACTTCTTCTACTGAAAGGTAACAACATTCTTCTTATTTCTTGTACATATCTTGTTTTCATCGTCTCTATACATATCTTGTATACCTATCTCTTAGAAAGATAAAATGTTCCAAGAAGAACTATATCCATGGAAGAACAACAAAATAAGGATTACTATACAAGAAAAGATGAAATATATCTATTACAAGATAAGACAAAATCAGAATCAATCTTGAAGAGACTTAGAAGAAGCAAAGACAGAAAGAAGTCAGCAATCGAGAAGAAATTGGAAAAAGACTTATGACATCCTATAGAAGACAAAAAGACGGAAGCATGGACTCTATTATACATAAGACAATAAGGATGCAGATGGAAGCATGGACTTTGTCAGATGGAGGGATACGATTATATGCACTCTTACATGAAGCAAGGGTTAGGAGGGAGCTAATCCTATGATCCATTGAAGATGATAAAATATATATCCATGGTAGCAGTCATGAAAGACAGTACGTGTTCAGTTCAGCCGCAGAAGAAGACTTCTTCAAGAAGCCTTAAAGTATTCCTGGTTGTCCATCCATATCCGTGATCCTATGATGAAGGGAAGAAGTGGAATCTCTAGGGCATGGAATCTATAAGAAACTCCATGGACCCAAGAGATAAAGAAAAACATGAAGAAGAACATGAAGATTCCAAGAAAGAAAGAGGAACTAGAACAACCAGTCATTGTATCAAGAATCACAAGATTACCAGCCTGATATGAACTCACTAAAAGAAATCAAGCAGAAGAACTGAAAGTAGTGATGAAGAACAATGTATAGAAGACTTATGAATGAAAGCATTGCGATATATAGAACCAGAGGTTCTCCCAGATGGAGGGAGAAGACTATGATGATTACTTGTTCCAGTACACCAGACATATCACTACATGAGTCATTATATCATCCGCAACATCCATGAGTTGGAATTCTATATCAGATGAATGCAAAGAATGTTCTTCAGAGAAATTGAATAAAGAAAGTATAAAAGAGAAATCTCAAGACTTTGAGACATACCAGAAAGAGACTCCTGTATGCAGATAAGAAGAAGACAACTTGGTGGAGAACCTCCAGTACACAGCAAAAGCGTAGTGAAGATTTCCTATAACATCAAGATGACTACTTAGAAGATTAGATCTCATGATGACAGAAGAAGTACCACATGGAAATATTCCAATTCTCCAACTATGATATACTCTATTGCTCAGGTCTACATGAAGCCTTCACAGTGTTCCAGACTACAGTACAAGCATTACATTATCCATGATAAAGTCCAGAAGGGAGAAAATGATTTCTGAAATACATATCTCTACAGATGAGCAGATAAGCATACATTTTGGTAAAGCCTCTATTCAAGATGAAAGAACTTGCATACTCAAGCTAGAGCTTGTGGAAATAACTCTATTAATCGGAAGGGAAGACTCTCCAAACTAGAAGAAGGTACACAAACATTTATTTTTGTGACTTAAATAACTCTCCAGTTAGGAGGGAGAATTTATTTGCAATTGAAAAATAGTCCAGATTGGACAGATGCTTTCCTGTTCGGAAAGTGGATTGAGATTTATGACGGACAATGACTTCCCATTGTAGTTAACATGGGAGGCAGACTGATTGCTGATGTATCATAGAGAATGACTTCCCATTATGGGGAGTGGTCTAGGACAACCATTCTTCTTGGCAGTCACTCTGAGTAGTGGTCAAGTAGAATGGTCCGCCTCACCGGGCAGTCATTCTTTCAAAGTTCATAGTTGTGAGCAGTTTCGAAGAATCATCTGTTTTGGAGGTTGATGCAGGAAAGACATTCCTCGAGGCTTATACATTCTCTCCAGGTTACACTTTAGTGTCGGAGGAATGGCCCAGGGTGGGGAATGGTCTGGACAATTACTCCTCGAGGGCAGACTCATTCTCTCCAGGTTACACTTTGTTTAGTGTCGGAAGAATGGCCCAGGGTGGGGAGTAGTCCAGGCTCAACAATCAGGGACAGTTATTCCTTGAGGGCAGACTCATTCTCTCCAGGTTACACTTTGTTTAGTGTTGGAAGAATGGCCCAGGGTGGGGAATAGTCCAAGACAATCATTCCTCAGGGCAGACTCATTCCCTCCAGGTTACACTTTGTTTAGTGTCGGACGAATGGCCCAGGGTAAGGAATGGTCCAAACATTTCTCGAGGGCAGACTCATTCTCTCCAGGTTACACTTTTTTTAGTGTCGGAAGAATGGCCCAAGGTGGGAAATGGTCCAGGTTCAGAAATCATAAACAATCCTTCTTCCTTGGTTGAGAAGAATGGGGCAGATAGCCCATTATTGATATTCTATATTGAGGGCAGACATTCTTTCAAACCTCACAGATGTGAGTGAAAGATTGGCCTAGATGATTATTATTGATGATCTATACTGAGGGTAGACACTCTTTCAGATCTCACAGATGTGAGTGAAAGATTGGCCCAAATGATTATTGTTGATATTCTATACTGAGGGAAGACACTCTTTCAGATATCACAGACGTGAGTGAAAGATTGGCCCAGTTGATTCAGTTTTTATCATAACATTGTTTCTATGCAGATGTAGACTACTGTGGTGGCATACATTCTTTTAGATCTCACATATGTGAGTGAAAGATTGGCCCAGATGATACAGTTTCTATCATAACATTGTTTCTATGCAGGATGCTCTCAAATGTTTGTTATGAAGACTATATGACAGTAGATGAGGACTACTGTGGTGAATATGTTTCACTGTTCGTGACTATACGTTGCTGATCAAGTACTTGTGTGTTACTTGATGTGGTAGTTAACCACTGGATTATAGTTGTGTACTACTATGAATAAGACACAATTGTGTTCTATTCTTGTTCTAATTGCCTTGAAGACTATCAACAGATTATTGGAGATGATGATCATTCAGATGAATGACGAACAAAGATTTTCCAGACGGAAAATAGTTCAGAGATTTTACTCCTCTTGTATCACTCTATTGTGAGAGTGACTTATCCAACATCATATCTAATTACTCAGATGAAGTATGGTTTCGAGAATTGATGCAGCTGATGGTGATGGTGATTCTCATGATTTAGTCATGAAATAGTCTAGATGACTATATTGATGCTACTGGGTAAATGGTATGTTTTGTGCTCAAGTCCATTACCTGTAAATACCTCTCTAGATAGGAGGGAGTGTTAATATTATGGTAGCTGTGGAGGTATTTACCTCCACGTGTGAACCTGATGAGAATAGAAGACTCCAGGAAGTAAGGGAAACCCTAATGAGTTGGCTAATAACCCTAGAAGCCTTGTCAGCTCAAGAGGATAATTTATATTAGGTTATTAGCCTCCAAGAGAAGAAGTCGGCCATAAATAATAATAATATACTGAACAGACACATAACTAGAAGGAGAAGTCGGCCCCAACAAAACTGGTAGGATTACTATAAATACAGGGTGCCAGTTCTCATTTGCAGCATCTCAGAATTGCAGTTTCCCAGTTGGTGCGCACTGCAGTTGCAGTTTGGTGCATAGGTTTGGAGGAGGGTTGCAGGTGCAACTGTAGCAACAACTAGTTCTCAGTATTGGCTTGAATATCTCTTGGCTAGGGTTTGGGACTATCTGATCAGTCTTTTGTGTTGCACTATCCTTGGGGAGAAATGCGCTGTCCTTTGTTTGGCTATCTAGCCTAGGGCTTGCTTCCAGAAGAATTCTCAGTCAAGGTTAAGGTGCTCGGAGGGAGGCTTCATCCTGTGGTTGGGTGACGAGGGTATCGTCAATGGTAAAATGAGCGCACCATCTTCTATATTCTAACACACAGTGCCATATTTTGTAGAAAAATGAATAAAGATAAGAGAAGACAAATCTTTGTGGACATAGACCCGCGGGGGAGTGAACCACGATAAAACATGTGTTATCTGTAATGTTTCTTGCATGTTTATTTTTTGTAAATGGTTATATTATGAATAAATGGTTAAGATAGATATATTAGAATGCATCATGGGCTTAAACGATGAATGAATCCTAGGAACATTTGAATGAATAACATGATGAATGCATGAAGGAGATAAAAGACATTCCCAAATCCGCACTCATTCCTAAACTGCAATCACTTGAGCATTGCAGTCACCCATAAAGCTATATTGGGTGAGGCTGCATAGTTCATTCTGTGTGTTGTGTTTCCTTTTGGTTTACCAAGAAGGCTGATAGTTTTAAAAACCTATTTAGATCTGAACCTGGGTCAGCCCTAGAAGTAGAAGAGAGAGATATTTAACCAACAAATGGTTCTTGGCTGGATTCCTGTTGGGCACATGCCTATTTTGATAAGGAAGGATATTTTTGGTGCAAGCACATTGTTGGAGGAAAGGTCTAGTTTGGGAAAGACCTAATTTTGCACACGCGCAATCGATGGAAAGAAAACAACATGCAAAAAAAAAAAGTAAAAACAACATGCAAAGAGGAAAAGCAACGTAGCACGCAGGCAAAAAAACGTAAACATGACAGGGTTAGGGTTTTGGTAGATATTGTAATGGCTATAAGCTTGTAAAATAGTATAAATATGAACCTAGGAGGTCTAGGTCAGGGTTTTGGTAGTTGTGAGTGAAAAGGATGTTGAGTTGTAGAAGTGTCTAGTAGCGAGATTTGGTGGGTTAGGTCACAGGATGAGGAGCCTGGTGTGATATAGTTTGCCTCATAGAGGTTACTTAACCTCAAAGTACTTGAATGATTGAATATGTAATGTGCACAACGCCATATTTTGTAGAAAATTGAATAAAGAGAAGATAATCCAAATCTTTGTGGACATAGCCCAGGAGGGGGTGAACCACGGTAAAACATGTGTTATCTGTAATGTTTCTTGCATGTTTACTTTCTGTTAATGGTTATCTAATGAATGAATGGTTAAGCTAGATATATTAGAATGCATGCATGGGCTTAAAATATGAATGAATCATAAGAATAATTGAATGAAGAACATGATGAATGCATGAAGGAGATAAAATACATTCCCAGATCCCCACTCATTTATAGACTGCAAGAACTTGATAATTGTAGTCCCCATAAATCTATCTCGGGTGAGACTGCACAGTGCATTATGTGTGTTGTGTTTCCTTCTGGTTTATCGGGAGGGACGATAGTTTTAAATGGTTTTGTTGTAAACCTGTTCAGATATGAACCTGGGTCAGCCCTAGAAGTAGACGAGAGAGATATTTAACCAACAAATGGTTCCGTTGCCAGCTGGAGATGCATGGGATTGAGTGGATGGGATCCATAGAAGAAGCATGCGGAGAATGAAGGTACAAAAAGGAATGTTAAGGTCATGGAATCCAACGAAGGATGACATCGAAAGATGGTTGAAAAGAAGGGAACTTGAGTTTGCATAGAAGGATAACAGAAACTCCAAGTTCACACCTCACAAATATCTTGACAAATACGTGTTTAGTGACTTGCATGAGGTATTTTTCTATGATTTCCCATATTTTTTGCAGGAGTGGCTATTGAGGTTAAAATGAAACCAACCAAAAAATTGAATCAGATAGCTGGAGTGAATCCTGTGGAGATCCCACAATTACAACATTAACAAATTTACGTGCGTAGTAGATTTCTGGTTAGACAATATTGTTGTGGGGTTTATTAGCGAATTTGTAGTAGATACCGCGAAGTATTACAACACAACATCACATGATTTTATAAAATGACATAGAGGTAGGTATATCATATCACTGTATACTTCAATCAATATTTTACTGTATAAAAACAATGTGATGACCATGGAATTATACTTCCCTACGTGGATGGGGGAAGGGGGGAAGCACTGACAAGAGGTGGAGAAATGGAGGATGAAATGGATAAGTGAAATAAGGAGCAGGCCATGGACCCAATCATCATGGAGGAAGACCAGATGAAGAAGATAATGGAAACATATGGAAAGACACATAGTGGAGCACCCTACCAATATAACATGAATAACAAGAAGAGAGCCATAGCTGATAGAGAGGGCTTGGAAAGTAACAAAGAAGAGGTAGAGGATCTATGGTCTGTGGAGCATATTGAGGAAATCATACGGAAAACATATGAAAGGAATATAAGAGGTCCAAGGGAATGAACATAAGGAAGAAATCCAATCCAGGTCATCGTCAGTGTGGAACCTATAACCCCATGTGCAACTAACACACCAGAAAGAATATCAACATTTAGACAATCGAATTTTAGTGGAATAAATACAACAGGAAACAAATCCAAACAAGGAGCAACAACTGGAGGAGCCAGTTCATGAAGCAACAATCAAATATCTACACTGCATGGAGGTAGTAGTTCATCACAATTCAAAATGTAGGACATGATCCCACGATTGGGTTGCCAGAATTTTGGGGAGAGGCATCAGAGGACCCTAAAAAACATTTATTCATCTGCGAGAAGATCCAAGAAGCAAAGTAGATTACAGATGAGGATGCAAAAATTGCGCCATTAACTATCACGCTAAGAGACCTCGCACTGGATTGGTACATGGTCCTAGATGTAAATAGTCCACCAGGAGTAACAAGGACTATTGCAGATGTGAAAAAACTACTGATAAATGAATTTCAGAATTCTAGCTCAGAAGATCAATACATGAATGTGTTATTGGACAAATTGGTAGGTGCGAACACTAACAGATCTCCCTAGATCGACCTGGATCTAGAACAAAATAGGACAGGACATGACTCTTTCCCTAAGTTGTAGTCATTAAATCTACTAATGAGAAGGAATGAGTGACATACCTTTATATTGCTTCCTTAGGTCTCTGTTGTTCCCGCTTCGATCCGGTGCTCTTGTGAAATCAGGTCCAAGACAACACAAACTAACTAAAGTGAAGATAGCAAAGTATATTCAATGTCAACCTATGCATATGATCAAGGAGTTATGCAATAAAATAAGAGTGATTTTATGGGAAAGGGACATGCCTCTGTATTATATTAAATGAAAGTAGAAGATACACCCTTATCACCTTGATGTCGCAAGCTTCCTTTCCGTGACCCTTGGTTCCAACACACAAACTTGCTCTGTATTTGCATGAAGAAGATCCAATACCGCTTGATAGACCAAATAGAGTCTTCAAGCTTCTGTCCAAGCAGGGTTCTTCACACAATTCTTTCACCAATTCTTCATTCAATATTGCTTAACCTTTTCCATGAGAAACTTTTCAATATATAGGAGAAGGAGATATGGTTAAATGGATGAGGATGATCCCACCAAATCTGAGAAGTCAATAGGATGCCAACCATGCGAATGGAAACTCATTTTCTAGAAGATCCCCTTCTAGAACCTTCGTGACCTCTTCTCTTTTCCAAGATTAAAAACAGGGTCGCATCCTAAGTGTGGGTTGCCTGCGAGAATGAGGTATTTTCACACCCAATAACATAGGAAGCCTACGAACTCATCTTAAAAATGTGTTTTTGGGAGAAGACAACAATCACTTTTCTCAGGCAAAAAGGTCCTTGTGGGAGCCTGAATACAAAAATGTAGAGACATCACCAGAGTGACCAAAATAATGTGTAACAAAATGCCCCCCAAAGTATGAGGCTGGAATTTGTGACAGCCGAAATACTTTGTAAACTGCGAGTGTGTGTCAGAAACCAGGAGCGCACCTAAACGGGAACCTATAAACAACCAAGCATCTGCAGAATATAATGCCAGTTATGAGGTAGGCATTCCCATGCTCAAAGCACAAATGAATGGAATGATAAACGTAGGTCATGGCCACCAATCATACACCATGGATCCATGCCGTCAAAATGCTGCATAGCCACCAGGAATACACTGTGGATCTATGCGAGAAGACTTGAATTAAGACAACATAGCCACATGACATACAAAGTGGATCTATGTGCCGATATAAATCATACATACTCCATCACAGCCTGGATAAAAAAAGATGAGACCCAGGGTCTTCAATCCCGTCACTTGAAAGTACGAATCTATCCACATGATTACATATGTTGAAGTCGAACATGGTAGAAACCACTTGATTACCGATCATTGATGAAAACCATTAACAAGTGTGAAGGAAATCATCATTGATGTCAATGACTCCCAAGGTACCGAAGTACAATCCAAACGAATGCGAATGAATGAGCTGAAGTTGAGCACTCTACGAAATCTCTTGATCAGGGATCAATGATGTGAAACCCCTGTTGAAAGAGAAGAGACCTGCCATTAAGGCATGCGGTTTATGAGGTACTAAAGGATTTCTAGGTCTCATTTCCAGATAATGAGTTGGATTCGATGGAACAAGATTCGTCACAGGAGGGCCTTGATGTATCCCCCATCAATGACACGAAATAAGTAACAGATTTTGAGGATGAAACAAAGTATGGATATAGGTAAAAATGGACACAGGGAGGGCCGACATAGTAAGAATGGACAACTGCATATGACCGACTCAATAGAGGGCTCATGTGAACTTCTCTTGAACATATGAATGACATGACCAAGGACTTGGCAACACTGACTCAAAGACGACCCAAGATATGACCTTATAGAAAGTCGAATGAGAGACAAATGGATTTCCCAAACCGGATTCAAATGACGAATAGGGGGTGTCATGTTCAAGAGCGACGCTTACTTCCATTAATATGAATACGAAAACACATCCCTTTCCCAAAATTTCCCCCACCATTTCTGGTGAGTACCTCTTTATTTTTACACAAGCTTGAGGAGGATAACATATGCTTGTCGATGTAAGCTCATGCTTCGGATGAGTCCCTCAGAATATATTTAATGAACCCTAGGAAGGAGTGGTTCGGTCCCATTGTGGGTCTTTCGATGTTTGTTTAACGAGTCCAAGGATAGAAAACTCGGGAGTTTTTCATGCTTTGAGAGTCTAAAAAACACTTAAAGAGAACTCTCCTAGTTCCTTTTTCGTAAATAAGTTTGACGAGACCGAAAAAGTGATAAAATATCGCCCATTGAATGTTTTCTTCAGATACTTTAACGAGCGTGAAGAGAACAAGATCACTCGACAATCTTTTTGTTTTTATGGAGCATGAAAAGAGCTTAACAGATACTCCCTTAGGTTCATCGTTTTCATGTTACCATAACGAGTACGAAAAGACAAGAAAAAGTATACTCGGTTACGTTCTCATATATTTTCGAGCGCGAGAACGAACGAAGACTGAGCTTGAGGTTTTTCCTACAAAAACCCTAAAAAGAAAAAAAATACCCATACCCCCTCGTTTGGACTTCGAAGTTACCATATCTATGGAAAACCATACTCACAAGGCTATTAGGGCATTAGGTTTTATAAGAAAAACAAAAAATAATATAAAAAATCAATAAAAAATAGTAAAAAGTGAATAAATATAGGTAAAAAGGGCTTTTTACCATTTCATTGTGATTTTGCCAAAAACTTGCCCAACACACCTTATTTTCCCCCAAATTTCTTTGCTCGATTGTGGGAGGCACAAGCGATCATTTGGCGAACCGTTTCAGCCAATGAGGTAAGCTCTTGATCCTTCAAATTTTCCATGGTTTAGTTTTGGTTTTTATTGGCAATTTTTTGAGTTTTTAAGTCCATTTTTAGGGCGTACCATGCACTCAAGCATTCTCGCAGGTGGGCCTTGCGGGACCCGCGAGAATCTAGGATTCTCGCACTGTGAAAAAGGGCCACTTGCGGGGGCTGAAAAATGGATTTCAAAGTTTGGTTTTGCTCAATAAAAAATATGCAAGAGTTTAGAGCAAGTTGTTGATTCCCCTCTCATGAATCTTTTGCAAGTGTTTGACCATCACAATGCTGGAATGGAGAGAAAGGGAACATGAGGAGGATGATGCTATTGCCGGGAATGACCTGGGTATAGTCGCTGCCCTCCGGGACTGTGGGCTATTGAAATTCTTCAGGATTCCGGGCGTGAGATCCCAACTCAGGTTGTTGGAATACCTGGTCCATATGTGGGATGTGGACCAACAATTATTTCACGTTGGGGTCCACACGCTGACCCTAGATATCGAGGATATCTATTTTCTAACGGGGTTGTCACATCGTGGATACCATGCTACTTTGACTAGAGTTAGAGGTGACATGCTCCCTATGAGTGAGTATTGTCACCAGTATTGTGTTCTCGAGGCAGAGAGGAGAAAGGGTAAGGTTTCCATTTGGGGGGTCCAGGATTTGACCTTAAGGACCATCTTGTTCACTATTTCACGCATGGCTGGGAGCGTGGCTCCACACATGGCTCTCCAGAGCTACTTCCAATACAACATAGAGTGCACAAAGCCTTGGGTCTTCAATTGGTTAGATGCATTTCTCCGTAGTATGAAGAGACAATTGATGAAGTGCAGAAAGGGTGACTTGAAGCAGTTTGGGTACAAATCACTTTTGGTGTCATTCTTCCTCGAGAGGGTCCCACTGCTATGACTACAGGTTGATTGGAGTTTACCGGCTCCATAGGATCCGAGGATGATGAGGTGGTGCAACCTCATGGCTCGACATGTATATGGGCCTATAATCAAGTACAATGATTCATTTTTTAACTGGTTAAGGCCCCAGATGCTGATGATTGACGACTACGCATATGCTGGTTTGGATTTCTGAGGGGATCCGGATTTGGCCCTGCTTGAGGATGCTTAGTGGGGTGACTTGGGTAAGAAGTACACATTTTGTTCTTTTTAAATGTTTTTGTAAATTTTATCATATGAAATGTTTTTATGTTTATCCAAGAACTAATCAAAAAATCTCTTT
The DNA here is from genome assembly GCA_009831015.1 of Picea engelmannii. Taxonomy (NCBI): domain Eukaryota; kingdom Viridiplantae; phylum Streptophyta; class Pinopsida; order Pinales; family Pinaceae; genus Picea; species Picea engelmannii. Next base: position 370,058 of record ML786885.1, on the reverse strand, counting down.
TTGATGACACAGATGTGGGGCCATATCGACCTCCAGGAACGTATCCTATTCAATGATGAGGAGAAGCGGATCCAGTGGCGAGATGGGATGCCGAAGACTATGAGGCAGTGGAGCAGAACTTAGAGGGGTTGACCGCGGACGTCCCGGATATTACCATTGGGGAGATCCAAAGACATTACCAACGCCATACTATGGGCGTGTTCGAGTCTATCAGTCGACTGCTTTGTAGGGTGGCCCGAGCAGTTGTGTGTTATCATGAGCGTCATCTGTGACGCTACTTTGTAGAAGCTATGGGCTTCGTATTTTGAGATTTTGATCCTTGGACATAAACTTTTTGTAAAAACTTTTGATCATTATATACATATATATGACTTCTACTGGCTTATTTTGTGTTGTGTTATACATGTGATGTGTGATTGGTTTATAAATGTCCCAAATGTCTGTCTAACACATAGTTAACTAATGCATCAGTCAATGTATTTAGACATCTAGGAATGTGATGATATTCGATATAATCAAAATAACGTTCCAAGAGGCAATTTCGTAAATATACCCGTAATAAAGTAGGACTTCGGATAGCATAGACATTACTTAGCTGTAGTACTACTAGCTGCGAATCGAGTCGTATAACTAGGTTGCGGATACCAAGCGAAATAACATCAATCAACAATTCGATGACGACGCTATATTCTGCAATATTGTTGGTCACACGACCGAGGAACACACCTCATAAACTGATAAGTTCGCTCGTAGGGGTGTAAATTGCCCATGCAACAGAAGCAAGGTTCTGAGTACTATGGCTAGCGCCATCGACAAAGCCAATGTGGGGTGATGAAAACTACGACATCTGGAAACCAAGCACAATGCAAGATAAGAGGTCGAGGGCAGAGACCAAATAACGAAAAAGAACAAAAAAAGTATGATACAATAAAATACAAGCACTCATGCACAAGTGATCTTAAGCATAGTACTTCTTTAAGTACAACCTATTTCTGGGTTCACTCAAAGGGATACCGTCGTAGTCCACTAACTCGTAATCTCCTTTCTCCAAGACTCATCTGACGATATAAGGACCTCGTCACATAGCTTCAAAATTTTCGGCTCCTAGCATATCCTGATCTTGTTCGTAAAGGAGAACCAGATCACCTTCGGAGAAAACGCGTGGCTTGACATGTTTTTCGTATTGGGCCTTGACGCGTTTCTTCTGGGTTTCTATAACTAGGGTGGCGTCGTGACGAGTTTCGTCTAGATGCATGAGATACAACAAACATTCTTCTTCGGCAGAAGTGTTTGGGAGGAGTTTGACGGATAGTTTTAGGGAGGGTATCTCACATTCAATCGGCAATATGGCTTCTAGACCATAGACTAACTGGAATGGTGAAAACTCGGTAGCAGATTTAACAGATGTTCGGTAAGCCCACAATGTTGAAAACAACATCGTGTGCCAACTCGTTTTGTGAATCCCTATCATTCGTCGAAGCATGGTAATGAGGACTTTGTTTATTTCTTCAACTTGGCCATTGGCTTGTGGGTAATAGGGTGTTGAATTTTCATGGCGAAGACCCAACTTTTCAGTGAGTTCGGACATCATGAAGTTTCTAAAGTGGCTACCGTGGTCAGTAACGATAGCTTGAGGAACAACAAACCGAGCAATGATGTGATTGACTATAAATAATGTTGTAGTCCTTCCGGTATTGTTAAATGTTGGCATCGCCTCAGCTTATTTTGTAAAATAATCTACGGCTACAATAATGTAACCATGCCCCCCGACTAAGTGAGGGTGACATGTCATGAAATCGATACCCCATTTCGCAAAAGGAGCAACATAGACCACCGGGTGTAGAGGAGCAGGGTGTGATCATATTTTATTGTTGTAGGTTTGGCAAGCATGGCATTTTTGGACGAAAATTATACAATCGTTGAATAAAGAAGGAAAAAAATACCCTTCTCGTAAGATCTTCTGGGCAGTAGCATACCCAGACATGTGACCACCATAGGCTCCAGAATGGAATTCATTGAGGGCTTTCTCGGCTTCATCAAATGTGAGGCAACGTCAAAAAACAGAGTCAATCCCACGATGATAAAGAGTATCACCAAGGATAATATACTAACGGGCTTGGTAGCATATTCGACAACGGTCAGTGCTAGACAAATTGGTCTGGAAAGTCTGGGTCTGAAGATATATGATGATATCTCTGTACCAAAGGTCATCGGAACTGATCAGGAAAAGGGATTCATCAGGTAATGAATCTGCTACTGCATTTTCCATCTCAGAGTAGGGAAGGTCGCATATCAACTCGACAAACACTAAGAATTTCTTGGACTTAGCGCGTTCGAATTCTAAGTCAAACTCCTGGAGTATTACTATCCATTTGGAGTATTTTCCCCCTAGCAATTGGCGTGTAAGAATGTGCTGCATAGGGTTGCAGTTAGAAATTACCGTAGTCTTGCGAGAAAGGATATAGTGCCAAAAACGTTGAACTGCTTGGACGACTGCCAAGGCCAGTTTTTCAACATGTAAATACTTGGTTTCGGTAGTCGTGAGACTCTGAATCAAGTAATAGATGACATGTTCATCATGAGAATCATCCTCCTGGATGAGAACCATAGCGATGGTATAGTCCAATGCTGCGAGGTAAAGGAAATAATCCCGAATGTAATCAGGTGGGAAGAGTAGCGGGGTACGTGTCAAAGACAATTTCAAAGATTCGAAAGATTTGTTGGTAGTGGTATCCCATATGAACTTAGAACCTTTCTTGAGCAGTCGCGTAAATCCAAGAGTTAGCTCAACATAGTTCAGGATGAAATGACAAAGAAAGTTTGCCTTCCCTTGCAAACTTTGTAACTGGCGAAGTGAGGAAGGAGGAGGAAGATTGAGAATCGCCTCGACCTTCAAAGGATATACCTAGATCCCTTGACGTCAAACAATAAAGCCCAGAAGTCGGCCAGATTCTACGCAAAAAACACATTTGTGGGGATTCAAGCATATGTGGTAAAACCAACATCGAAGAAAAATGGCAAGGAGGTGTATTGGATGATCTACACGGCGCATGGAATGAGCGGGTAAGTCATCGAGATATGGCTACACAATGTGCTTTATATTATGGAAGGCGTAAGACATAGCACGTTGAAAAGTTGCGCCGACATTATTTAAACCGAATGGAAGTTTCCGGTAGGTGAAAGTTCCCCAAGGACAAATAAAAGCAGTCTTGTGTTGGTCCGCGGGTATGATATTGATTTTATTATATCCGGAGAAACCATCCATCAGAGAGAAGATTTCACTTCCGGCACAATCGTCGATGATCTGGTCAACAAAGGGGGTACAAAAGTTGTTTTTAGGACAAGATTTGTTAATGTCCCTATAATCAATGCACATACGGATTGTGCCTTGTTTCTTGTCAATCGGAACAAGATTGGAAACCCAGTCAGTTAGAGCCATAGGGTAAATAAAACCAGGTTTGAGAAGTTTCTCAACTTCAAGCTTGATAGCGGCTGCTTTACATGGGTGGACTGAACGAATTCATTTCCGGATGGGTTTAGCACCTAGGTATGTCCTAATATCATGTGCAACAATGCCGGGGTCAATCCCCAACATTTCTTCATAGCTCCATGCGAAGACGTACAAAATTCTTGGAAAAAAGACTTGTAGGTGACAACTTCGTCATGCGAACATGAAGCTCCGATATGCACATTTTCGACAACTCCAGGTTTTATGGATATGTCAAGGGGGATGGTGGGTGAGATATTACTTAAGTTACCTTCATAGAAGATATCATGTGTAGACTCAGGAACAGTAGAAATGACGACAACGGTTGACGGGGTCGAGATCCATTGGTAACCCTCGATGGTGTGTTGTTCTAGGAAGAGGATGGAACGATGATGTCCATCATCCCAAGGGGTGTCTTCCATGGACATAACAAACATAATCATCTCGTCCATGTGAAAAATGACGCGGAATGGATCTGGAGATAAATCACCAAGAGAGGGGGTAGAAGGGGTTGCCAATTGAATGGCTTGATAAGCGGATTTGACCAGACTCAAAGGTATTTCATCGCCATAATGAAGATGATCGCTAGGGTTGGGTACCATCCATGGGTTGTAAGACGCAGGGGTTCCTAAAACAGAGGTGGAGATCATGTTTACTGAGGTGAAAAACGGATGTGGACCATTAGGTGGTGGGATGGGGAAAGTACCCATCAACGAGGAATCTTTAAGAAGACCCACACCGACGTTCTCGTNGAACGGTACGTTGCCGGTATGTGCATCAGAGTGAAAGAAGGACAATTGGTCGACGATAACTACTTTTCCTTGATGTGGGAAACACACGAATTGGAAAAGAGTCGACACAACTGCACGCATGGAATCGATCCAGCTATGGCCAAGTAAAAGGTTGTAATCGAGAGGAGCGTCAAATACCTCCACTTCAAATTGGACCATTTTGCCTTCTAATGTAATTGGCAATGAAGGGAGGACATCGTAAGGCTTTAAAACAGAGCCATTGAAGGCTTTGAGCGTGTTGTGGGATTCATTCAAAGGAGGACATGACACAAGTCGAGGCACCCTCATCAATAACCGCTCTACAAATGTTTTTGTCGGAGACAATAACTTGTATTTTGAATGCGAGTTGAGGGGGTAACCTTGGAATGTGATTATTAAATTCATATCTGTAGGGTCGATTCCACCAATAGCTTTCAACAGTGCCTTCCGTTGTATAGGACAACTCTGAAGGACTTCGAGGGCTAACATTGTGGATGGTGCTTGGGCCAGATCTTCTAAAATACTGTAGTTCTGGGCAGCACATGCATGGGGATTGAAAGCTGATTTTTGAACAACACCCTTTGGGGGAGGGCAAATAACGGTATCTAGGCTCGGTTGTTTGAGATGAAGAGGACCATTGATATGTGGAGTCGTGGGAGATGGTTGGACCAACGAAGGAGGTATTGCATCAACCTTATCTTTGGAGGAAGGATAATCTTTGGCTCGAGTGGTAAGTGTGATGTCACTCTTCTCACCTGTACACATTAAGACATAGGATGTATTGGAGGGGGAAGGTTGGTCATGAATGAACAATTGGGCCTGTTGTTTATAAGGGAAGGGTTGTGACAATACGGTGGGAGTGGGGGGTTTCGTGGTCCCTTGAAGGAACTTAGTAACCTCGGCTCGTTGTGGACAATCCTTAGTGTAGTGATCATCACCATAGATAAGACAAGGGTATCGGGGTTTGCGCTTATCCCTATCGTCAACAGGTGGTGTTTTGGTTTTCTCAGTTTTTGGATTATTTTTATCCTCCTTGGTCTTACCCTTTCCTTTTTTGGAATTATTTTTTTCGGCGGGGGTAGATTGAACATAATTTACCTCAGAAGTCTTGCCGGTGGGAGGGGTAGGAGAGGGAGCATTGTGAACATTAGAAGAAATGGATTTGGGGTTGTTGCTAGAGGTTTGGACGGAATGAGGTTGGGCATGGAAGGTGCCAATCACACCGTCAGCTGCATGATAAGTAGCAGGAGTGGTTGAAGCAGTAGAAGTAGAAGGACGAGGTGCATCAGGGAGTAAGTCGTACAGAGTACCCGTTTTTGAGTAAACGAGGTCTAGGTATCGGGCACGACTGATTTCTTGTTCTTCTGTGACAACTCCACCCATGGAAATGTCACGAGCGATGTCGTCCACAAATGATTTCGTGAATCACTCTGCCAACAAATGAATGGGAAGTTCGAGTTTGATGAGACATTGTCTTCATCACCACTCATGAATGTGATCAGAGATATGAGTGGCTTTGGTTTGTTTGAAAGAACTCAAAATATCGGTTCCCGTTTCATAGCGAATCGGTAATTGGTAGTGGGTGAGGAAAGCCATAGCGAGGGTGTTGAAGTCGGTGAAGAAGCCTCGTGGTAATTCGATATACCACTTCATGGAGGAACCTATGAGGGTTCAATGAAAAAGGCGTAAACGAATAGAGTCATCCATCAAGGAGTTGGATGAGCACCAAAGGTGAAAAGTCATTACATGATTGTTCGGGTCTTCTCCCGGTTTACCATCAAATTTAGGGATGCCGAGTGGTAGTTTGGCCGATATGGCGGGCCATTGAGGAGAGTGACGAATCAAATCATTTAAAATCCTCAACAGATCTGGGAGGTCCAAGGTGGCTAAGAAAGGTAACTGTCTATTCACATGTGGGTACTGGTGACTTTGGGGAGGGAGTCCCATCGGTAAACCAGTGGGACCATAAGAAGACTGCATATAATGTGAAGATCCGGGTATATTCGGTTGTTGGTGTGGAGGCAAGTAATTCGTAGGGTTATACCCTTGAACAGGGGCATGGGGTTGAGTGTTCGAGCCCCAAATAGGATTAGACGTGCCTGGATATGGTTTGCCTATACTAGGGGGTATGAAAGAGTTAGCTTGAGGCTGTTTCCCCCCATTCGATTGAGGATTATGTTGTATAAGATAATTCCAATACTGGGCCAAGGATGGAGGTATGTTTTGTCCATAGGTTGGGGTCGATGGGGGTTTCCCTCCAATCGGGGGTTGCGTTTGGCCTCCTGGGTGATTGAAATGATTGAAATCAAGCAAAAACTAGGTGATTCTGTTTGGGAGATTGATTAGAGGTTTAAGTGGATAAAAGGTAAGTTGAAATATTCCATGACTGACATGCAAGATAGACATCTATTTGTGAACTCACTGTTACCACATTTGAAATACCCATTGAGACAATAGAAGTTCCAAGCTCAGGCTGAGGCTTTGCAGGAAAAATTACAACTGGAAGAGAACCAACATCAAAAACAGATCCAACAATATAGGATATGAAGGAGGATCTGAAGGAGGATCTAAAGAACCTAACATATTAGCTTAACTAGAATAAGGGAAAAGAGAAAAGAGAAGTTTTTTGGTGTACCACATGCAGTACAAAAGGACACCACAAGAATGAATGTCCAACTTTCGCGTAGTACATGGAAACATGAGTACCAAACCCCTTTCCAACATGAGGACTATGGTGCGAGATTTGTAAAACACATGAGAATGATCCATATCATTTTCCAATGATGTAGAAGTATCAGACAATACCTAAAAGTTCATACTGCAATTTCTGCAAGTTAGTGGGTCATGATGATAAATATTATAGGAAAATGGAGCTGATGAGAGAAAGAAATTTAGATACTTATAGGGTGCAAGCATAAATGATGACATGACAAGATGCACCTCAGTTCAACCAGGTACGACCACCATCTACCAATGTGTAGCAACAGTATAATAATGCGCAACCACATTATAATCCCACGTAGTACAATCAGGTACCTCAGTACAATGCACCTTGAGGAGATCGAGTTGGATACAGAGGTGGAGGACAAGGTAGAGGAGGATTTGGACGAGGAAGATTTCCATTAGTGTGCTACAAATACCAACAACCAGGACATTATGCAAGGGAATTCCTACTTCCACCAGCGATATGTATGTATTGTCGCACACCGGACCATGATACATAAGACTGTACACGACTCTTGGGAAAGATCCAAGAAAAGAGGAACCGGAACAACCAAAATGTACAATGGATTTCTGCAGAAGCCAGGGATGATGGGAGAAACATCAACATAGCTATGCAAGGAGGAGATAAGACAAGAACTTACGCAGTAAGATAAGATCCAACACAACATAAAATGGGTGAAGAAGAATATTGAACCATAGAAGCAATTTGATGCACGAACAGAAAATGAAACATTCAAGGAGGAAAGACATGAGTTTCTCAAGCAAAATGTTACATCTACAACAGTTGCGCAGCAAAATCAGAACTCACCAATGTAAGAAATTCCCTCCTCAATGGACCACACCAGTGCAACACAACCTTTAGAGCAAGTAAGTAACATAAACAAATTTCTGCAATCTTGTGTTAAGTTATTAAAGGATCAATCATCTGTTAAGTTCTTACAAAATATGCTAGAAATATGTAACACATAGGTCGAATGGAAATTAGAGTATAAAATAGTAAATCATGTCCATACAAGAAGAAGGACAAGTAGGGAATTCAGACTAAATGCTAACATTGGGGATTTCAACATGGGGGATATTATACTGGACTTGGGCTCTGAAGTAAATATCTTACCTAAGAAGACATGGAAGTGCATGGGAGAACCCACATTAGGTTATTCACCTGTCTAGTTGAAAATATCAAATCAACACAGAGTGTTACCAATTGGAAGGCTAAAAGGTGTGACAATATATTTGCATGGAGTGGGCACTATGGAATATTTCGAAGTAATAGAGATAGTATATGGCACAACACCTTATCCAACATTGCTTGGACTAGATTGGGCGTTTGATAACCAAGCCATGATCAACCTGAAGACAAGGAAAATTACATTTGAATAAGGTGAATATAGAGTCATTGTGCCATTATATCCTTCAGAAGGAGAAAGGTTTTTAGAACCCACTTGCTTCAATCCCGAGGAAATAAACCAGTTTTACAGAACCACCGCACGAGAAGAAGATTATGTTAACCCAACTGCAGATGGGGTACTCAGGTGGAGAAGAATCACTTCATGTGCTTTCGACTTAGATATAGGTTTGGAGAATTGGCAGCAATGATTACATGAAGTTTCCACAAGAAGGTGCGCAATAATAGACCGCACAGTAAGATGGGTTGGTACAAAGATAAGAGAACCTCCCAGTTTTCATGGGGTGAATGACTTAGAGGAATTTTTGACAAAATATGAAGAAGAAGTGTTAGAAAATTAGAGACTCTTATCCCTATACATTGCATTCAAGGCCACACTTGCAAGATGGTGGGGTGCACACAAAGAAACAATTCAGGACTGGTACCAATGTAAACGACTACTGCGCATTAGATTTGGCGCATAACAGGAGAGCAATAATATGCAGAGGTATGATGGACAAGGGACACCAAAAGAACATTGGATAAGTGCATAACACAATGGTTGATGACACCACTAGAATAATGGCCTCGTCACTTTATCCATACATTGGAAGGAATCCCAGAGAACTGGTATGTAGACCAGGAGATGCACATAGGTACTATAGAATGGACAACATTACAACAAAAAATTGTAGTAACTTTCTCATTTGAACATGAGAACCCCAACATTGATTCAACGCTGAAGCAGATAAGAGGTGTGATATTTATTGATGAATCAGAAGTTGAAATCATGAAAGAGTGTCAACAACAGAATAGATAGACAATTAAAGAGCTACTTTCATGCTATCATGTTGAAGAGGAAGCAACAGATGAAGATGACCCATACAACAGTCATATTACAAAAATTGAAGGACAAAGAGAGGTGGAATGTCCATATATGGAGTCAAAATTATTTTCTTCACCAATCAAGGTGAATAAAGTCAACATTGGGACCACTGATAACCCTAAAATGGCAAGTATTGGATACTATTGGGATGAAGAAACAGTAGAAATAATAACATAGTTACTGTGCGAATACAATGACCTGTTCCCAATGACCTTTACAGAGATGAAATGCATAGAAGGAGAGATAGGAGAGATGAATATACCTCTCAAACCTGAGGCAAGACCTGTTAGACAGAGACCTTACAGTTTGAATCCAATGTATAAGCAGAAAGTGAAAGCAGAAATTGATAGAGTGTTGGAAGCTGGTATCATAGAACCAATAGAGGAATATGAATGGATAAGTCCTATGGTAGTCCAAGAAAAGAAATAAGGGGGGATAAGGATCTGTGTAGATATGAGGAAACCTAAATATGATTTCTTACATGACCGTTTTCATACCCCCTTTACAGGTGAAGATTTAGAGAATGTGGGAGGCCAGGAAGCATATTCATTTACAGATGGATTCTCAGGATACCATGAGATCAAAATAACTCCAGAGGACATGTATACGAATACTTTTGCTACAAAATGGGTATCCTACCAAAACACAGTCATGCCATTTGGGATGAAGAATGCACCGACCATATTTTCAAGAGTAAGCATAGCTTCTTTTAAGGAATCCATACATCAGTTTTTAGAAGTATATTTGGATTACTGGACTGTATATAGTCTGTTAAAGGACCATGTATAAGTGTTAAGGCTAATTTTGGGAAGATTCATGCAATGTCAGATCTCATTGAATATCAAGAAATGCATCTTTGGGACACCTTTTGGCATATTTTTGGGACATATAGTCTGTAAACAAGGTTTACTAGTGGATCCAACTAAGATCAAAGTCATTGTCAATTTACCACCACCAAATTCAGTGTGCCATTTGAGAGAAACACTAGGACATACAAGCTATTACAATAATTTTATAAAGGGGTATGCGTAGATTACTGCACCAATGGAAAAAATGCTAAAGATGGATATCAGATTCCAGTGGAATGAGGACTGCCAACAAGGGTTGGACACCTTAAAAGAAAATATGGTCACAACACCTATCCTAGTATTCCCAGATTGGGAAAAGACATTTCATGTGCATGTAGATGCATTGGCCATAAAACTTGGATAAATTTTGGGACAACCAGAAGTAGGGGAATTAGACCACCCTATAGCCTTTACAAGCAGAAAATTATCAGAACCTGAGCATAATTACAACACCATCGAAAGAGAAGGCCTAGCCATGGTATATGCACTTCAAAAGTTCAAGCACTATTTACTTGGTAAACACTTTAAGATGTTTACATATCATTCTTCCCTCAAATACCTAGTCAACAAGCTAGTGTTGGGGGAGATGATCTGTAGATGGGTGTTGTTATTCCAAGAATTTGATTTTGAAGTAATAGTCAAGCCAGGGAAGATGAATGCAAGACTTGATCACCTATCAAGGGTAACTAATGGAGAAGAACCTACCAACTTGGAAGAGAAATTCCTTGTTGCACAACTATTTTCAGTACAAGTAGCTGATGAATACTTTACTAATATTATTGAATACCTAAGTACAGGAAGTGTGCCACAAGAGTTTAGCACTACGCAGAAGAAGAATTTGGTATTCAGAGCTGTAGAATATCAACTTATTGTAGGACACTTATATATGATGGGCACAAATAGTATTTTGAGAAGGTGTTAATTAGAACATGAAAGGCCCAAAATTTTGGCAGAAGCTCATGAAGGTATAGCTGGAGGACACTATGCAAGAAAAGATACCAAACATAAGGTATTGCATGTAATATTATGGTGACCAACATTCTATAGAGATGCTAAGGAATATTTCCAGAAATGTGATGTCTGTCAGAGGGTTGGAAAACCTAACAGAAGGGATGAGATGCCCCTAAGACCAAAAGTGACTTTGCAAGTATTTGAAAAATGGGAAATAGACTTTGTTGGACCAATCAATCCACTAGAAAAAAGAACAGGAGGTAGATATATCATTATTACAATATAATACTTAACAAGATGGGTAGAAGAAACACCAGTCAAATATTGCAGCGCAAAGACAACATTACACTTCTTGTTTGAGCAAGTGATCACTAGATTTGGATGTCCAAGGATTTTGATGAGTGACCAAAGCACTCACTTTATAAACAGTACCATTAGGGATATGATTGAGGAGTTTGAATTCTATCACCAGAAGAGTACACCATACCACCCTCAGGAAAATGGAACAGTAGAAAATTTCAATAAGATCTTGGAGAATGCTCTGACAAAGATCTGCAATATCAATAGAGATGATTGGGACTTGAAACTAAAATCAGTACTATGGGAATATAGGACCACATGTAAGACGTTTATAGGAAAAAAACCATTCAGATTGGTGTATGGGCAGGAAGCAATGGTAAGATTATAATTTCTACTACCTAGTCTACGCGTAGCAACAATTACCAACATGACAGAAAGAGGCGCAGTAAAAGAGAGGTTGAATCAACTAATGGAGATAGAAGAGGAAAATATTTTGGCATGATTTCACCAAGAATTACAGATAGCAAGAGACAAAGCCTGACATGACATACATATTAAGAAGAAGAGATTTAAGGAGGGAGACCTAGTCCTACTCTATGACAGTAAATTTTTTCAACATCCTGGTAAGTTTTTAATGCATTGGATAGGGCCATATGAAGTAAATACTGTCACATATGGGGGATCTGTTCAGTTAAAGGACTTGGGAGGAACATAACTGAAAGGAATGATTAACGATAGTTGACAGAAGTTGTACATGGACAGTCGACCTCCTAACCCTTAGAAGTTGTAGTGTAGTGAGAAAGGAATGTATATAGTGTACTATAATAGAGATTATGATAGAAAAATGAGAAAAATAAATAAAAAGGAGAAAAAGAAGAAAACAGAAATACAAAAATAGAAAATGGGAAAAAAACACAAAAATAAACATAAGTTGGATGAACCATAAGAAAGTGCAGAAAAAAGTTGCGCGCAGTAATGACCGTGACAAACATCAGAAGATAATGCATGGGAAAAATTACAGTCGACACAAATGCATGTGAAAAGTGGAAAATGAATACAATTGGATCTATAAAAGGCAAAAAGCACGCGCTTATTTAACATTTAACAATTTTTTAGCACAGAGCGAGAAACAAAGTGTGCGCCCTAGCTAGTAGTTTACGCAAAATAAAGAAAGTGTGTGAATTTGAGAGAGAATGACTCCACCAAATTTCAACGTGCCAGGCCAGTACATCCAAGTTACGCGACAGGGCCAAAGGTGTAAGGAAACAATGCAACAACCTGAGAAGGTGGTCGAGTTGGAGGATGTTACCACCTTGGACAAACAATCAATAAGCCTGACAAGGGTCGAGGAAGAGACATCCGCAATGCAACAAGGAGAAATAGGGTAGAGCTCCATGGCTCAGAATGGTATTTCGAACTCTAAACCTGAGACACTTGTGAATACCAATGAAACAATGGGACTGTGACAGTCCCATGAACACAAGAACGTGTTGGTCAAAGATGTCATCTACTGATTGGAGTTCGAAAGGGAAGAAGAGGACGCAAACGCAGCAGAGGTAGGTGCATCTGCTGTGGGACATAAAAGAAAGGCACAAGATTCCATGGAGATTATATTCCCCTATCTCCCAAACATAGTCATCAATGTAGATGATATGTTGGGAAAGGTACCTAAGGTTAGGTACGCCGACCATGATGTGCGTGATGCGGCTAAATTCCCAGATGTGGACGAGGAGGGTTATCTCATAAACACAGGGGAAATTGGACCCTTAGGAAAACCCATATTGGAGCCCGCGCAGTGGATAACTAGGATATACAACTCAGGCATTATGAACCTATTAGACATATTGCATTTCAGGCATGGTAAGAACGTCAAGCTCTGTGTTAAACAACTAGTCGCTCGCATACATGGAGGCATCCTATGGATGTATAGGTTGGTACAAATAGATGTGGCATTGATTTCCAAGATCACAAGACTTCCCATAATTGGTGCGCAACCCGAGGGATACCTAGATAGCAAGGTGCACGAGAAATAAATAACAGAGCAGGTTAAAACACAGATTGACACTACTCGGTGGAATAGAGGAATTGTCATCAAGGATATTATTGACAACACAACAAGGTTGGCTAGAAAGCTGATGGATTGCAAACTTTTGAGGAAATTCCATAGAGAGGAAGCGCCAACAATATTTATTGCAGCAGTCGCGCAGTGCATGAAGGTGGTCATGTTTAGCTGGGCACCATACCTGTTGAACCAGTTCTTAATAGACTATAGAGAAGTGCAGGACAATGGATCTGAGTTCCATTACTCATGGCTTATCATCTTGATATCTTTGGCAGGGTGGTAGGAGTTGAGATTCTCAACATTTTTGTATAGTATGGGGAAGTGTTATGCAACCAGATACGAGTCCCTCTGGTAGGCAAAGGACAAAAAAACGCAACAAGAAAACAACACCATTTTTTCAATTCTTCTAGAAGCGATACAACAATGCACAAATAATGTGTGGCGCATATCGATGGAGGTAGTGCAGGAGACAGATGGGATAGCCAATTTCAAGGCGTCCATACATCACATATGGACTCAAGCAGCAAGGGATCCCAAGAAGGCATGGCTAGAGATGAAATATTGCATTACTAGAGAGGAAGTGAATTTGGATAATCAAAGACTGGCCTGCGCAGTGGTAGCTACCAGTAGAAAAAACAACCATGAGGATAGGCACAACACATTCCTCTAGGCCTGAGGACAAGGACGAAGAAGGTTCTTCAATGAGAACAAGTAGACTGACTGATAATACTAGAATGGCTACAACATAGAATCAACCAACTATAAGCAGCGTAGTACCAAAACGACAAAGGAGGATAGGGACAAGAGTAAGTGCTAGAAGGGGAAATCCCCTTATTACTATACCGGGGTCAAAGCATAGGAAAAGCTATGATCTCCCTTAAAAGAAAATCTAATTCCTAAACTACCCCAAACACTCTAAATAGATGAACAAAAAGAGATATGAAAGTAGGTGAGATGTAATACCTTTAGTCCAACGTTCGATGTATACCACCTCCAACTTTGTATCTCCCAGGCTACAAGTCTCCTCCCAAAGCTGACCCGTGAGAACACTTAGGAAAACAACACTACAAATATTCTATCTATACTCATCAAGATTAGGGTTATATATAAACCATTATGCATAAATCAAATGAAAAACATAAAGATATCATTTGGGACAGGCAAACGATTCTTTTATTCAAATGCAAAGATAAAAAATTACAACCTTTGTAGGCCGAAGCTCTTGCGAACTTGGTTCAGGATCCTCTTAATGTTTCTCCAAGTGAACTATCCCAATGATTTCTCTCACAATCAGCTGATCACTTCATGGGAAGGGAAGGGATTGTATAGGAGAAAAGGCTAGAGAGGGAATGTCGAGGCAGAAACTCTGAAGGGGTTGAAAATACTCGGGCAAGGAGGGAAAAGGGATTTAGGTAGAGTTTCAATGTTATAATGATTGATGTGAAAATGGGACCCCAAGAACTCCTTTATATGACAAAATGATATTTATTTGGTTTGGGTATGGGCTATAGCAGGTGAATTGGTTGGGAAACCCTCGATAGCCCGTAAACTCCGCTGAATTCCTTGCAACTTTTGGAGGTAAACATGTGATGTTTAGTATGTAGCTAGAGTATGTACATGGAATGTTTATCATGTAACAAGCGTATGCACATGGGAAGTAGTGCAACATGGCAGGTACATGCTCCAAAAAATGGTTTTTTAAATAGAGTTCCTCAACTATGATTTGGAAAATTATGAAAGTAGAAAGACCAATGCCATGTATGCATAGGTAGAGAATTTTAGGGCTATAAAAGATGCCCCCTAATGTGTGAGGTCAGAGGAACAATTGATATCCTTAATACATTACAATATATTTACAATTGGGAATGCACAAAGACTAGTGAGCCCGTGACCAGAGCTCGGTAGGTGCCATCTGCAAAACAACAATTATCTCTCTAAGGTGGGCATACCCATGCTGGGGATGAACTAATCATGGATTCTAATCAAGTACACTACAGATCCATGTCATGTAATTGCCTATATAAAGTGTATCCGTGAGCAATACACAACATATCTACATCTCAAAATCAATCGATGATATTCAAGTACAATATAATATACATCTTCCAGAAGTATTGACGCCTGTAGCTGAAGATGAAAACTTCATAGCTAGAGAAACAAATTCAATATCGTCAAAAAATAGGTAGAAGTAAAATGGGAGTGTAAGACTCACTACTCTGAGTTCTTAGAAAAGCCGCTGGGAAAAGACTGGAGAATATCGATGATCAGGTAGAGAATTTCATCGATTTTGAATTTGGACTTGATTGGACTCATGGGATGGCCGACTCATGAAAGTCAAGAGACAAACTGCAGAATCGCCAAATCAGGTTGGATAAAACTTCCCTTGGACAAAAGCATGAAAGATGATCAGAATTAGGTAGCATAATATTGACATAAATCTATGATGCAAGAGGCACCAAAAACTCTCCATATGTTTGGAAGAGTAACCAAACGAAGGAGGACACAACTCTATGTAGCGAGAAAAACTTCCTAAGGTCATACTAGATCCCAATGCTTAGAGAACAAACATAAGGATGTGCTTTGTCCAAGGGCGACTATCTTGCTGCCGAAAAAATAATGTATATTTCTCGTCCCCTCTTTTTGGAATATTTAATTTTTTTGTCTGTTTCAATTTTTTAACGAGCTTGAAAAACAATAAAATAATGCTATGTTACAAAGGAGGAACAAGTGTCGTGAGCAAGAAAACTAGTTCCAAGCGCATGGAACATACAGATGCTCAAGGAAAGGAGACATGTGCAGGATAAGTACACTCGGGGAAAATTCCTCCATGGGTCAAGGTGTCAGATCATAGAGGAAAAAAGTACTGCAAGGCTTGCATATAAGGAATTATTTAAAGGTTCAATTGAGAGAAACATGGAGCCGATATTAGGCCAAAGACGCTAAGATGAGACCCATAATGTGATTAAGCATGACACAACAATACTCCTTCCATGTAAATTTTTACGAGCCTAGAGAAGAAAAGATCGGTGGATTTTTCACATTTAGAGAGTCTGAAAAAATGAAAAAAGAAGACTCCAGGGAGTACCTTTTTTTTAATTAGTCCAATCGGCTCAAAAAAGGGTTAAACTTGCATCGAAAGGACATCCTTTCAAAAACGTTTTAATGAGTGTGATAAAGACACTACTATAAATGGACAGAATTTTCGATGCCCTATTGCCATACCCCCGACGTTTGACGTCACTCAACCACTTCTTATGAGGGCTCAACAGGCGTCGAAAAATATCCCGTGGTTTTTTCGACGTTGGACTATCATCGGTATTCCTACTCCCCTAACGTTTGACGACCTTTAAAAATTTAATTTCAAAGGACAACCGGAAAACTATCGACGACGTCCGTCGGTCTACCGACGAATATTCTAATGCTATCCTGTTGACGCGACCAATGAGTGTGCTATAGTTATGATGCTTTGCTAGGAGCGTTTCCTGTCAGAAGTCCGACCTGTAGTAGTCGGAAGACCGACGGACTTGAATATTTAAAAAAAAAAGAAATTGTTGAAAAGAGGCGAGGCATTATTTTTCTCAAGTTCATAAAAGGCACAAAAGGTTTATTCAACACTGACCAGCCCATTCCAGTTGCCAAATTCTACAAGATCCCAGAGAAAATCATCAGTTTGCTCAAGCTTCAGCAAAGGCAGAGATAGATTGGTTGTTGCAATTGGAAATGGGGCAAAAAAATGGCATGGAATTTATCAAAAGATGATTCTATCAAGTAATAGGGAAAAGAAATGGCATGAAATTTATCAACATTAGTCCCTCATGGCCACATAAATGTATTGTCCATGTTCATACCAAACCAAAATTTATTCACTTGTAGTACCTATGGGATTCAAAAAATGGGTTTAGTAACTATAATCATCTAGTCATACCATTTGTTGAAAGTGGCCTCATTGAATGCAAAATTCTTAGTGTCCTTCCAACTCTTCCAAGCATCAAATTGCAATGAAAGAATTTGTTGATTGGGCATGGGATGAAGTTATCTTCCCTACAGGGGATTCCATTTCCACATCCCAAAAGCAACCAATGGATAGCCAAAGATGAATTAGGTGGATTATGTGTGGGGATTAACACATGCCTGAAAGAATTCATCTATTAATAACTTAAACCATTTCAATTTAGTTCCTTGCACACATAATTTAGTGCAAATTGGGCATCCAGGTTGAATTATTCCTTGGTGTATTTACACATGAGATGGATTGCAATCAACTAGCAAGCAAAATGGCCCTCAAGGTTAATAATCAATGAGATGATGGCACCACAACCTCCCCTATATGTACCATACTTGTGATATAGGCTAGGTTCATCCTTATTGTGACCATGCTTCCTCATAACTTGAAATGCATGGGAGACATATTCCCCCTCCATAGACAA
>ML786885.1:310564-352119 GCA_009831015.1 Picea engelmannii | reverse complement strand
TATTGAAAGTACTAAGGTTTTAGCTATCAAGCTCTTAGAATTATGCCAGCTCCTTTAATATCCATGGTGAAAAATGAGTATATTTTTTAAAATTAATGTTGTTAATACTTAGTGATATGGTTTAGAACACAATGCTGAGATTCACTTTTGACTCTAAATTAAAATATTTGATTTGGTTAACATTTAGCACTTTATAAACCATGGTCAAATAAACCTTTTGATTATTACTAGTTCAACTAGGGTTTTAGTGCTAAATTTAGACCTCCATAATGAAGTTTAAGGTTGGACTTAAACTTGATCATAACTCATATCTAGACCTCCATAATGAAGTTTAAGGTTGGATGTAAACTTGATCATAACTCATATGATGTTCCCAATCCCTACCAATACTTGATTTTGTAACTTCGAATATTGTTGATGTAATCCATATTAGTTACAAAATTAACTTTTCAGATTTTCTAGCATTTCCTTCATTTTTGGTTTATTCTTTGAGATAGAGGATGATGCAATAATTTTTTCAAGTACAATAACACCCTTGTCCAATTTTTATAACTTTCTAGTCCTGTCATTTTTGAAGATGGTCTTGGCACCAATCAATGGGTTTCATTGCAAATTGGCACTCAAAAAACAAACATAACAAACAATTTGTTAGAGAAACTCATTTACATAAGACATGTCAATCTTTTGTCTCTTCAATTTAACAAGACCCACCCTTCATATAGTCCATTATCCATCAAATAGAGAGAAATGATGTTAGATTAGGGTAATTTCTTCAAGGATTTGCAATATAAATAGATTCAACATGTTATTGATAACTCCCGATCCACGTGAATTTGTAGGGACATGTAGCTGAAAAACAAATGGTTCATTCTTCAATCCATTACAAATTCCTAATCCAATAATACCTTGGAACACTTCCATATAACTTATAATTGCTCAAAGTTATATCAATACATTTGCATAATAACAATTATGTTAACAAGTTTTTTATAATTAATATTATCATTTGACCATGTTCTATTGTCATGTGAATTTGTAGGATCGTGTCACTCTTTAAATGCAAAGGGTTCAATATTCTCCTATTGATTACAAACTCTTGCTCCAACAATACATTTATAGGACAATCATGTAACTTATGATTACTCAAATTTATATCAACACATTTGCATATAATTAACAATTTGAGTTAATAATTTATTTGTTTGACCTCATTTCATTGTCAGAATTTGCAAGCATGGGTAGGGGGAAACACTATAAATGAGCCAAGCTTAGTCTCCAATCCACTACATACCCATATTGATTTAGAATTCTGGAAGAGCTTTGTCTAAATTATAAATGTTCAAATTCATATTAAGATGTGCACATTAATAACTGAATTAATGGCATATTTATAATTAATATTATGTTATACATTCTATTTTCGGATTTAACTCTGCAATAATGATTGTAAATTTTGATGTTTCGAGCAAAATTTCTTTATTGCTTGTAGCAAAAATTAAAATCAGCCATAGCAAAGATTTTTTTTTCCATTGTTGTCGACATGGGAAAAGCTTGTCATAGAAGGGAATCTCGTTACCATGCTCACTTCACCAAAGACAATGGCAAACATAATTTCATACAACAGAGCCAAAAGGTAAAATCATGCTAAGGATCACGACAATCATGTAGTGAACACAAACAAAAGAAAAGTCAAAGGGAATAAAGGTTGTTAATATTATGGCAAACAACAATCATGAAGATCATGCAGTGAACACAAACAAAAGAAAAGTCGAAGGGAATAAAGGTTGTTAATATTATGGCAAACCATAACACGTGGAAAAGAATTGTCGCAAGAAGAATATGCTTTGAGAAGAAGCTTGAGGAGCCTAAAGGCACTCAACAACATCAAGAAGGTAATGAAGGTAATGGTAATGGTAATGTGTCAAGTATTTTATATTAACATTTCCTAAACATTAAATGACCAAGAATGGATTATTTGCTCAAGGATGCTTCTATGTCCCTATCTATTTATTTCTTTGAACAAAAATATATATATAAGCATGATTATGTGCTTATATATATAGGCATGATTATGTGCTTATTGGTAGTGGTATTGTTGGTTGTCAAAATAGAGTCCCTCATGTCTACATCTTAGAGGTAACTTACTTATTGTACCTCAAGTCATACAAATTGGCAAGAAGTTGAGCTTTGCTTTGATAAGTTAGTGGTGAGAATTATTTAGAACATGATGTTATTATTGTGGGATTTTGAACCAAATGAGAAATTGCATAAGTTTCATGGCTTTCAAAATATAAATAGACAAACAAGGGCATTTGCACTTTTGGTCAAAACAGGGGATGTAAGTTAACTTTGGCATGAAAGACTAGGTCCCTACAGTTTATAAATACGCAGTGGATGATTACATTGAATATGGTTCATGGCCTACTCTAGAGTGTCTCATCATGATTATGTGCATGACGTATTCGTTCTCAAGGAACATCACCAAGTGTCTCATCATGATTATGTGCATGACGTATTCGTTCTCAAGGAACATCACCAAAAATACTTTRAGAAATGCAAGGCACGGAGRATAAAGTCACTAGATAATGTGCATAGCGATCTTTGTAGGATGAATTATCCTTCGSTAGCAGGTGAAAGGTATATTTCAACTTTCGTTGATGATTTTTCCAAGGATTGGGTGTATTTCTTGAGGAATAAGTACATGGTGCTTCAGAAATTTATTAAGTTGAACCACTGATAAAAGCAATGTGGTCAAACCATTAAGTTTTTGAACTCTGATGGAAGTCGATATGTGAGCAATGCATTTGAAGGTAACTTGTCTCAAAATGGCATCTTGTGGCAATAAACTGTCATACACTCCTCAACATAGTGGTGTTGCTTAACATTAGAATAGAGCATTGGTTGACATGTTTGGGTCTAAGCTCCCAGGTAAGGGATTGCCAAACAAGATTTCATCAGAGGTCGTGGCTAGCTCAAATTACACTCTAGATCTCCCACAAACAAACAATTTGAGAAGTGGTGTGGGAGGAAACCCAATATTGTACATTTTAAGACCTTTGGATATATAGCTTGAGTTAGTATTTCAAAGAAATAGTAAAAGAAGATGAATTCCAAGAGTCGTGCATGCATCATAATGGGTTACTGTGAAAAATAGAAAGCTTATCAAGCATCAAGTGAATGATGTAAAGTGACTCCCTTGCGATTCTAGATTATTTTGATTCTTTCTAATTTTCTGATATGCATGGAAAAACTTCCAAGTGGTGTGCATTTGTTGTTCTTGAAATAGAAGCTTAAGTTAGTATGATTTTCATCATCCATCAACATGGTTAGTGAATAAGTGTCTCACATCATTTAATTCTATTGCTAAGTGCCATATATTTCTATAAAATGAAATCAACATGGTGAGTGAATAAGTGTCTCACAACATTTAATTCTATTGCTAAGTGCCATATATTTTCTATAAAATGAAATAAATTCAAATGATAAATAAGCCTCCATAGCAAAAATCAATCACCACCCCTCGATTTTCAACATCATTCATTTATTTTAAAAAATAATTTTGCTTAAGACTTACATAAAATGAAATAAATTCAAACAATAAATAAGACTCCATAGCAAAAGTCAATCATCACCCCCTTCATTTTCAACATGATTCATTTATTTTAAAAAATAATTTTGTTTAAGACAAGTCTCGAAGCATTTTCGACGATCTCGCAATGAATGTTTGGTTTAATGGTAAATCAGAGATTATTTTTCTCCAAAAGATAGTGAATTATGAAACATATCTACTTCATTATAATATGCCAAATTGAAAAGTGGAACTTGCACGTCTTAAACAAAAACATCTATCCAAAATAAGACGCCGCTCAACAAATAAGGCAGCACTGCTCTCAAGTTAGAGAGCAACAAATGTTATATGCATTTAATACACGTGTTCTCTGTAGAAGATAAAAACAGGTAAAAACATATAGCAAATATACACATGAATACGCAATTTGTTTCCTTATTTGCGAGCAACTACCCCCTTCAGATAAGCATCCAAATTCAAATTGAACAACACACGTGAACATGCAATTTGATTCGCAAGCAACTACCCCTTTAGACAAACATCCAAATTCAAATTTTAACACACACATGAATACGCAACTTGTTTCCTTGTTTGCGAGCAAGTACCCCCTTTAGACAAACATTAAAATTCAAATTGAACATTGTGTTGTTCCAAATATTTGTATAGATAATAGGCGTCTCATAACTGAAATAACATAAAGGATGAAGGAATTGCTTAACTTCACTAAACTGAAATAACACGAGGGATAAAGGAAACGCTCAACTTTACTGAGTTATTTTGGTAGGAAGAATGAGACTCGTCAACTAATAACATCAAATTCTGATTAATGTACAAATCATAAGAGCAATAAATATTGATACAATTTAATAGTAAATTTATCATCCAAAGCCCACACCAAAACTGTTAATGCTGGAAATATTCACATGCTATTTATATCTATGCCAGCCTTCTCAGATGCATAGATGCCAAATAAGGCGGAATACTCCATACCATACAACGTTATATATCACAAGAATTTCTGCGCAACTTTACCAGTTGTGCAAGATGCCAAATATATCCCTACTGCAACCGGTGTATTGAAACCTTTCTATTCCAGGCCACTTCTAACCATGTCTCAATTTATACATAATAATAATAATAAGGGACCAGCGTCCATCGTGGATTCAACAGGAGCATAGGCCGGTTATCCATTAATGGACTACAGCTAAATCTGGATAAATAAAAAGCATCCTTTCCTTGAAGGGTAGCCAAACTACGATGATAAAATCCTTGCCGTGAAGCACATTGGCATGAAAAAAATGCACACACAAGGCCCGTAGTATTCTTTGCAAACTGTTCATCTTCCATATAATTATTACACATGAAAATGATAGTTGTCGGTATCATATTTAGCTAGCCTAATGGTACAAAATTTGAAGTCTGACCAGATACGATAGTAACAGTCAATTGCTCTAGAGTGATCTTCTCTGACAACAGTGACCAAACAATCCTCAAAGCAGTCAGTATGCCCAGTCCTCATTCTCACTAGAAGGCCAACAACAGGCAAGACCGGCAGAAAGTAAACACGACAATGATTCCAACCACTCACACCCACCCAAATGTCGTGTTGCTCCTTCACATCTTGCAAAGATGTTCCAATCAATTAACTAGTCTGGACTTCTAAATATTATAAAAAGGCTTCGCCCCGATTGGCATTTTCCCAACTTGGTCAAGGAGATTGATCGTACTGCACAGGACAACATTACAGTGCCTAAAACTAGAACTAGGCAAGCCAGGCACATCACCTTGTATATACAATTAACATGGCTCAATATTGCTAAAATTAGGAGAACCTTCCCACCTCATCCATGGAAAGTCCTCGACCCGATCCTCAACACTACTTTAAGCTTTTACTTCCTCAGCTATTACTTGTTATCAACTGTTGAGACTGAAGATGGTCTCCAGTGACTCCATTGTGCTGAGGGATTAATTTCTGGAGTGAGCGGTACTGAAGGCGAACACTTTCACCGGTATCAAGTACTCGAAGCAAGTACCTAGATGCAGCATTTTAATTTAGGTTTTTTGCAGTTAAGAACCCTTAAATATTGGACATAAAACAGCATTTTTAACTTACCATCCATTCAGGCAATGAGACGTTACATATGCCTCCCTCCCAACAAATTTGTCAGGTGTACGCTTGTTCCCCTGCATAATTCAGCAGCCGAATCCCTCTATGTTACTAAACAAGTAGGTTGCTACAAGCAATCCAAAACACATAAGAACATGAGCTAAATAAAAATTTTGAGGTGGTCTATATGCCACATCATCAGAAATTTGCAAGTTTCCAGTTTATTTTCCCATTTGGCTTCAAGTTTGTTTCCAATCCCTAACCACAGTAGATCTTGGTAAATTTCTATGAAGGAAGCATTTCAGAGTGACAGGTGACCAATCCACAAACGGAAAAGATTGTCAAAAGAAAAACTTGGCATCTGCTGCAACTGCTACACCATGTTAAAGATATGGCTAGTAGCCAGAACTACAAGGATAGACCTCACGACATGATTCAACCATCTCTGTCTGTGAACGTGTTCTTCAGACCATCTAAGACAGTTTAAATTCACTTTTACAGGAAATAATAACATGCTTAGTGAAATAGATGAAATAAAGTTTAAGTACAAAACCTTCACAATGTAATCTTGAAAGCAAAACTCATAATTTATCTAGACATCGAAACCATGAAAATATCCAAGTCCAATCTAAAAAATAAAATATAAAAACATTAATTGTAAAGTACAATCTATGTATACTACAATGGATAGCTTCCTTGGCCAAATGGATGGGCAAGCCATAGCCTAACTTGTGAGACAATCAAATTCTTCGGTTGGGAGTGCAAGAGTTGTGTGCCAGTAATGAATCTTTGGTAAAGGTTCTTCGCTTGGTTGATGGTGAGAAGCACGCAATGGGCTACTTGTATGGGGCCATGGATAGGGCCAAGGAAGCTATCCATCGATACTATGAGCCAATTGACAAAGTACAATCTATGTCTACTACAATCTCAGGCTATGGGTGAGGCAGATTGACAAAGTACCCGACACGGATGTTGCACTTGATGCGATTGACACCACGAAGCCGTGGAGGGTGGAGACCGAGAGGCCTGCCATGGAGGAGGCATCTAAGTGGTTGAAGCATGATGTTGATGAGTTGGAGGAAGAGGAGGAGGTATTAGAGAATGTTCCACTTCCAGGAGAGACAGATTTGGAGAAATAGGACAATGAGAATGTGTTGTAGCCAGTGCCACCACCCCCACAAAGACATACAACTAGGGGAAGAGTCGGAAGACAACCCACTTCAGCTTCCACCTTATCCCTAGGAGTTGCACCTTCCACCTCAAGCTTAGCTTCAGCACATCCACCTACTGCTTCCAAAGGAAAATCCCTAGCAGTGACCTTTGCCCGTAAAAGGGTTGGAGGGAATCATTGATATCTTAGTGCATCATGATTATCCTTGTAGTATCTAGATGCCTCATGATGATCATCTCATGAAATAAATTTATTTTTGTTTTGATGCAATTATGTATTATCCTGTCAGGACTTATAGCTCTGGACAGATATCATATTTCAGTGTCGATGTCTGAGGTACCACTTGACATCTTATACATCTTATATTGCAGTTTTATTTTCATATCTCTGTGACAATGTGTTTATTTGATGTTGATGTTTCTTTAGAAGTTTGAAAATTTGAAAGAAAAAAAATAGTTTTGTATTTTTTTAAGTTTCACGATAATTTCTGATATTTTCCCTGATATTGCCGATAAGTTATATTCTGGAACCCCAGCGATAAATTCCCGATAAGGATAAATGTAACACTGGTGTAAACGCGGTAAACTTAAATGTGGCCAGGAATCTATAATTCAGTACTTGGTTGGAAACACACCAGAACTGAGCACATAGATGTAAGAAAACTAAGACTAACAAACAATGAAAAGATATCTAATTGGCTGTACAAGAGTTGGAAACTTTATAAGAAAAACAGGAAATCTTAATTTAAAGTTTTACCAAAAATGTAAACAAAGGAAATAATAACATGCTTAATGAAATAGATGAAATAAAGTTTTAGTTTTCAGTTAGTACAACATCTTCACAGTCCGCTTTAATTCTAAAACCAAAACCAATAATTTATCTAGAAACGGAAACCATCAAACTATCCAAGCCCAAAGATTAAATTTTATGTCGATTCTTCAACTATGCAAAGAATCTACAACTGTCTTTGAACATGTTCTGCAGCCCATCTAAGACTGTCTAATTCATTTTCAAACCCATTGTATGATGAAGGAAATAATAACATGCTTAATGAAATAGATGATATAAAGTTTGAGTATAAAATCTAATATGATGTACAAGAGGTGGAAACCTTATAAGAAAAACAGGAAATCATGATTGGTTTATACAAAATGTAAACAAGATAATTTAAGGTTCTTAGAAAAACAATACAGGCAAAAGGAATGGACAAATTGATGGTGAAAACTAAAAGAAGTCTGAGTACACAATATGAATATTATTCAAGCAGTAGAAGCCAACTCACTACTTTCACCGTTATTAACCAAACTCTCAATGAGGCACAGATCCACTAGATAATAAAGATCTGTCAGGTTTCTGACTTATTGTCACACATTTCACATTAAAGAAAGCCACAGAAGCATGCTAAATCTAAGTTAGAAATTCTAGCAAACATAAAGACAAAAATGATTATAATTTGTAATTACCATTATGAGGTTTAAAGATTAAAGTTTAAATATACAACAACAGATCTAGGAAGGATCTAACACAAAACTCAAAGATTACCTTAATCATAACTTTCTCATTAACAGCAAATGGATATTGAACTCCCTTTGATTGCCGAGAAACGTCCCTGTCCATAAAGAAGCCCACATCATCCTGAAACAAAAGAAACACTTTTCTTACATTGGTTAGAATTAAATTTAAAGATATATTCACTAAACTGCAAATTGTAGCAAAAATAAATCCCACAATGTCTACTCCACACATATCTTACTTACTCTTTTCATTCTATCTCCTTGATCTCCTGCTTCTTTCCTACGTTTTCGCATTGCTGCATTATGTAATTGTCTCCGATCATCCTCATTTTTCACAGCTGCAGCGGCAGCTCTGAGTGCTGCAGTTTAATTCAATTTAGAAAGCTCATTACGTAATCAACGCATAAAGATTGTCTGAATGCTTTGAAGGCAATTTAAATGAGACATTGCTTTTTTAAATGGAGTTATATCCACTCACTATGATTAGGAACCATCGATGTCACCTCTACTTCTGTCCCACATGTTGTACATCTTGACTGCAATCAGAAAACTCATTTGTTATGAGATATAAATCATTTCAAATAAAATATCTACTCCTAATCAATGAGATGAAAGAAATGACAGCAAGCAAATAAAAGGCCATTCTGCACAAAGATTAGTTGTTTCCACATTTTAGATCATTCTTCCAGCCTTCATTTTGCTTATAAATATCAATCAAATGCACAGGAGCATTGAGACTCTCAACATAGCACAGATTGCTATCTCTTTTCAAATTGTCTTTCAGCAGAGTGCTCAAACCAAGTTGAAAAAAGGAAAGAAAGAAATTGGAATCATAAGCAGTATCTGATGTGAGCAGTCGGATGTATTTGTCATTACAACATTCTTTTTTCTGTCCTTGAACTATTTGTCTCCACAAACCCCATTTCATATCACATTATTTAGTAATTGAATCAACCTTTTTCATGCAAGATTTTTCCATGGCCTCTACTGAAACCTATAGAGAATTATAGAAAATATTTCATCATGGCTCTATGAATATACTGTTCATATAATCCACTTGTTTTCAGAATGAAGTCAGACAAAACACAATATGCATAACTCATTTCAATTGTATAAAGTATGACCATGACCTTAGAATTTATTGTCGATAATCGGAAACTGTGTAACATGCAGGAAATGCCCTCTTGTGCTTTATTTCATTTATTAAAGATCACATGCGACCCCGGACAAAAAGGGTGGTGCACATTAGTTTCTCCCGTCTATTAATTTTAATTGGCTAATCAGCCCCTTCCATGTTCTTGTTCATGCAGGCCCCAGGGTCCCAAAGACAGCATCCTGGCTAGGAATCCAAGGGGTACGCGTACAGAATATGGTTTGGAACAGACAAGACTCCTAATACAACAATGGTTGTCACAAATGACCTCCCGTCCACAGTTATGGCTCCTAGGGGTATATATAGAGAATATGATTAGTGGTGCACGTCTCCTAATTCTATAATGGTTGTCACTAGCAACCTCTGGTGCACAGTCAAAAACAAAAATCCATGTTGGAATATTTTCTGAACTGTCTCGGGAATATTTTCTGGACTGTCTAGGAGGTATTTATGTGCAGGCTCAAAGGCTGCTACAGCAATCCTTTCATGGTGCAGAGGGCATAATATTTCATCCTCTGTTGTGTAAACTAAATCTCAGATCTGCCTAATGTATAGAATTGGTCCTGTGAGTATCAAGAAGATGCCAGAGCCGAGAAGGAACTGTAATTATCTTTATGGGAAATAATCTCATATATATGCTGATATGTTCTTTCCTGTAACCAGCCGTTATTATAAGAGTTATATGCCGCAAAGAGAATTTGTGTATATTGGATCAGTATCCTTTGTAAACCATGTAAACGGTTAATTGTTGGTTATTATAATTTGGGTAATTGTCGTTCATGGATTTTTATTTTTATTTTTTTTTGTCTGGCGGAATCAGCAACTAGTTGGGCACGTACTCGCGTTACACGTGGTCGTGTTATCCAACTGCTACCACTATAACCTCCAGGGGTGCCCACGATGCCCCTTACGCGGCACACAAGATAAGTCGGGGGGATTTGAACTTGAAACCTCATGGAACTTCATATTCACGCCACTTGCCAATTGAGCTGCCCCCCAGGGGCTTTTTTGTCGTACATGGATTTTGCTTCCACTACAAATGTTAATTTTATATATGTATGTGTGTAATAATCATCCATTGTGTTGTTTAGGTTAAATAGACTAACAGCCCGGATTTCCCAATTTAGAGAAGATGAAATTTGGAAGCAAGTGCCTTTATGACCAAGGGAGGTGAGTCTGGATATGTTACAGAGTGGTATCAGAGCAGCATCAGTAGTCTAATTGGTGTTCCTCAAGTACCCTATCCCCTCGACAGGACTATAGAGGATATGATTTGGAAAGAACATGATTCCCAAGTACCAGTTCAACAAAGGTTATCACTAGTGACCTCCTGTGCAAAGTCACTGCAAACACCCCTCTAGGTTTAGCTTTAATGCTCTTACGAAAGTCCTTGTCCACCAAATCCAAAACATATCCCAAAACTAAAAAATTGGTAGCCCCTTTTGACTTGGGAATTTTGAGAGGTGCACATGTGCAGCATGCACATGCACATGCACTACTGCTCTGCAAATCGTGCCCACACTTCAACAGTGACAATGCTGTGATGAGCTGGCAGCCTGGCACAGTAAAGACCCAGACTTGTGCAGTGTGATGGCTACTATCCCTTTTTGCTACAAACAAAAGCTCATCTGCCAAGTTTAGAATTGGATTATGAATGCACTACTACCCTAATTAATCCTCAGGATCTTCTATGGTTTCCATGCTATGCTGCTTGGTTGATAAGAATTTAAACCTCCTTAACACTATGCCTCACCCCCAAATTGAACCTACAAAACAATAGTTCCCATACTAAGACCTGCAAAACTACAATCTATCCTTTGGGATCCCTACAATTCATCTATTGGACCCTGTAGTAGAGATTGGAACTTGGGATCACCTTGGTAAGAGGATTTTTCTAGTGCACTGGGATTGATTTCTACATCAGGTAGGAGCTACTTTGCTCTTAACATTATATAGGATTCCTGTTTTTCTTGTGTATCCTTTACAAGTTTAGTTTCCTTTGATTTGCATCAGTGTAGCTTATTTTCCTTTCCCTGTTTTGTTTATTTTGAAGGAACAGAATCTAAGCTATTTAGGTCTCTAATCCTATATCAAGTTTTGGCTGTGTCTACACAACTTGACCAATTTCTTTTGGATTTGTATTCATTTTTCTTTGCCTTCTTGAAGAGGCCATCTCTGTCCTCCTAGTTGGAAAGCTTTTCCTCCAATCATTGTACCAAGTTGATATTGGGGCTACTTCCCCTTTATTCTCTTTAGCACTCAATTTTGGACATTCACTTAAAGATTCCCTCTATTAGTTTGCATTTCCTTTACTTGCCTTGTTTTAGGAATTAAGCCTGCAATTAATTGGTCAACACCCAAACCAAATTGGACTTGAGCAACAACGGGCTCATACAGATTTGTTGTCTTGATCAGTTTTTTGAAACCCCAATCGGTTTTCTCTACCCGTTATCTAATCCCATTCCTACAAGGTGACTTTGGAGCCCCATATCCTTTCCCTCCTGCTAGAGATCCTAGGATCACAATGTTCATCCTCCAATGAGCAGATAATCAATCTCTTAGGCCCAGTGAATGGGATTTCCCATTTCTGCTTCTCAAGTCTCCCAAGGGCATCAATGAGCTTCTGGATTTTCCACTTCATGGCACCTCCTAGAATTCATTAAAACCGACATTGAACTAGGAAAACAACATTGGTAATATCCAAGCACCAACCTCTTTGATCAATTTTTGGCTGAATGTCTAGACAATTTGGCCAGTTTCATTTCCTGTTTTTTGTTAGATCTGTATTTCTTTTGCTTTACCTTCATGAGGAAGGTTATCTCTGTCCTCTTAGTTTGAAAGTTCCTCCTACAATCTATCAATTTTTCATATGCAACTAATTTCAGATCTGAAAATTACTTCCAAGTGATTTCAAACAGTAAACACTGGTTGTTATCACTGAACAATTTTACACTGAAATTATTGACAGAAAATTACAGCAGCAGAAACAACAAGATTAGAGATAAATCATTTATGCACTTGAGACACAAAATTTTCTGTTCTGCAAATTGTCAAATTCAGAAATTTCTGAGGGCAAAATCAGCCCTCTCATCAGCTGACAAATTCACCAAAACTGAGGACAAATCAGTCCTCCCAAAACCAGAAAAATCAGCAAACCAATATCGGCAAAATCCTGGGACAAATTCCGTACAGCTTGCTAACGTCAGCTGTACGTACTGCTGACGTCAGCGTGTACGGACTGTCACCTGCCCGGAAAAATCACACGTGCGGACTGTTCTGCCTCTCCCACACATGCAGATTGTCATACATATGACTGTACATCCTGTCCATACAGTTCTGTTCACACGTGCAAGCTGCATGGTTCCTTCACACGTGCAGCCTATTTCACACGTGCAGTTGTACTCTCCTCTTCACACATGCGGCTCAGCCTCTCTTTCCTCACATGTGTGGCCTCTCTTGGCTGAAACAAAAGCCTTCCTTGGCTGAAAACAAAAACAGAAAATCTCCAAGAAACCCTAGGCCAGATTTGTCAAAATTGCAGAATTTCCCTTGCTGAAATTTCCAAGCTCCTAGCACAAGTGCACACTCACTTATGCTAACTCCATAATGACACAATGAGATTTGTCACAATCTCTCCTCTCCTTATATAGGAGTCTAATGAGTGAGTTTAGGAAACCCTTCTAAACACAACATTAAATTCGAATATTTTATTCCTCTTTGTGGGTGTGACACCCCAACACAAGCCCACAAAGCCCATCACCAAGCCCATGAAGCCCTAGCTTCATCCCAAGGGCGTTTTCACTGAACCGAAAGTGTACACTAGTGCCAACAAAGATTCCCACGTGCCTGACACCGTGGCTTATAGTGGGAATACCTCCTGAAGCTACAAAAGCTTCAACACAATCATTGTACCAAGTTGATATTGGGACTAATTCCCCTATATTTAATTTAGCACTAAATTTTGGATGTTCACTTGAATACTTCCTCTGTTAGTTTACATTTCCCTTGCCTTTTGGGAATCAAGCCTGCAATTGATTGGTCCATGTCCAAACCAAATTGGACTCAAAGAACAATGGGCTCATGCAACTTTGTTGTCTTGATCCGTTTTTCAAAACACCAATCAATTTGTTGCTCGCCTTCTTGAATCCCATTCCTACAAGTGTGACTTGGAGGACCATATCCTTTCCTTCCCACTAGATATCCTAGGGATCATATTGTTAATCGTCCCATAAGGGGATGATTAATCTCTTGGGCCTTGTAATAGGGATTTCCCTTTTCCACATCTCAAGCTTCCCATGGGCATTAATGAATATTTGGATTTGCACTTCATGGCACCTCTTAGATTTCAACACCACAACTAACATTGAATTAGGCTATTTGACAAGATTGGTAATATCTAAGCAACAACCTCCCCTACTTTGCACTTCATATTGTTCTATTTGCTTCCTAGAATTTGGTATTAGCATTGTACTGCTCCTTTCCTTTGGATTTCATCTTGTTCCAACTACACAGCACTTGCTGTTTGTTTTTATAGAATAATTTGTGTTGTGTTGTCAATTTGTCCCCTGCCCATTTGGCATGTTCCAATGCCATCACAGTTTCACATCTCCTTCTCTTGTCAGTGTTGAATGGGAAATATCAGACTTCCATAACCTCATTGCATTTGAATGCTTGACTCTTTCTTTCTTAATGCTTTCCTACCTCCTTACTTTGCCTCCACATCTTCCTGCCATGATCTGTAAACTCCTGTGGATGTTCCACTGGAACAGATAGTCATAACAGATCTTACAATATTCTGCAATCTCTTATTATGTAGTGTTTTACTTTAGATTTCATATTTAACATTACTAAATTAGCACACAAAATAATGAAATAAACTGAAACTGAAACTGAAACGAAAGCATCCAAGCAAATAACACACCATCCACACAATGAACACAAGATGTTCCCTAGGAAAACCCAATACAGGAAAAACCCAGCTAGAAGGTGAGGCCTATGCCTTGCTCTTTTCTTCTCAGTTATGAAATGCAAATACAAATAAAGTGCACTCACCACGGAACAATAAACAATCCAACTCCTAGATGCTTTGCTCAATAATGAAACAATAAACAATACAATAAGATTGGAACCCCTTCCTTTCCTAGCAGCACAATATTTAACATGGCCTGATAGTTTTCTAGGGTTAGGGTTTTCACATGCCTCAACTCCTTATTAGGGTTAGGGTTTTCACATGCCTCAACTCCTTATTAGGGTTAGGGTTTTGGACCCTCGAGAATCTTTTTGATAGTCCACAAATGACTAGCTCCATGTGTGAGTAATGGAAGATGACATGGCATCTACGGAGAATCATGGTGGTCAACAAGATATGAAAACTAGCAAGAAGCATAACTTCCTCATATGAACTCCGATTGAGGTTATCTTTGTGTCATTGGAAAGCTCTCCATCTACAGAACAACTTTGAGGGGCTAAGAACTTTGTTCACAAAGCTTTGACCCCCAAAACGACAATTTAAGGCCTCAAACAAGCTCTAGAAGTTTGTAGATCCCAAATCAGGAAGCATGACCTGCCCCTAAAATGAGCCCTAGAAGCCAATGGCTCAAATTTTTCCACCTGGAAAGTACCAAAATAGATGAAAAATTAAATAATGATCCATTTTGGATAATGCCATGCCCCTTTAGGCAAGTGTCGTTTGATTCCTTCAATTATCTTAGCAGTTAGATTATTAGTATCTTGCTTTATTCTTGGATTCATAGATTCAAACTTATAATTTGTAGGCATTATGTTGATTTCCTTTGACACTTTTAGTCTTGGTTTTCGAAGTCGACCGTTGCATAGTCTGTCATTGCACCTCTCATTGGGTTCAATTTGGAAGATTCATGTTTCATTATGGTTTGCCAAAGCATCAACACAGTTCTGAGGATCAAAATTGCATGTTATTGCCTTTAATATGTGCCACCCCCAAGTAGAGGATAGAGCTTGGCTTGATTCTTGATCCTTTCGAATATATAATTGAACTTTAATAAATTTCTTTGATTACCGAGGGTTGAATATTTTCCTCCTTTCTCTCTTTGCACGTGAAAGATTAAAATCGAAGGCTAAATTTAAACCAGAGTGGAGCATATTCAATATTTATTGGAGCATGTGCATCATTTGGAAAGGTTGAAGGGAAAATGTAAAAGATCTAGCATCCTCTCCATACAACATGTGCATAATCGAGTCGCACCACATACAACTTGGGCACGTGCCACCAATCCTCTTCATATTAACATAAGTGAGACAACAGTATGGTATGATGACATTCCTGATAATGAAAGGTGGCCTTTACACCACATGGGGCATTGGAAGTTTGGTGTTGAGTCATTGGGGGATTGACATTGAATTAAAATTAAATTTAGACCACCATATCCGCAATCACAACACTATTTTGTTGTGTAAATTCCTATATTATCAATATATGTAAATACTAAAGATTGGGCAAATTAAATCATCATTGGTGCACAACAATAAACCTTGGCAATCGTAAACACCCCAATCTTACCAAAGATTCCAGATTTCCATCCTATAACACTAGAAAAATGGAGGATCTCCCTCATGTAGCTCCCAAAATTAAAAATCCCCATGGCCATCAGACATGAAAAGAGATTTAGTGAGGAATCCTTTATGCTTGTAATATATATCATAAAACATTAAGTTTTTTGTATGTTACTAAGTATGGTAGTGTCATGTTTATATACTTTAATGTGATCTTGTCCTTTAGGAAAATGTTTGTAACTTTGTACTCTAGTAATTAATTACCATTCAAGGATCCAACTAAATTTCTTCCTTTTTACAAGTTAGAATAATGCATTTCTAGAGAATGGGCAATCATTTATCATTTGTAAGTGCATCTAAGGGTCATTACTTTGTTGAACACCCTCACTTCTAATGTAATAGATAACCTAAATTTATCTTTGCATCGGTTACCCTACTTCATTGAGTTCGAAGCTTCGTTGATTTTCCCATTGGTAGAGACTGATACCCATACCTTGCATACTGCTTCTCAAAGACCTTAGTCATTACCTCTTTTGGGTCCTCCCAATGAGCCCATTGTTGATTTGTTGAGGTTACATGCCTATTACAGTCAGTAGGCATCTCAATGGACAGGCTCCCCCTTTAGATACTACTTGGATTCCCCACGCCAACTCTTGTCAAACAAGTGGGATCTAAACAAGATCATTAGGGAGGGCGTTACAGACAGTACATTCAAGTCATTTGGGTAGATCCACACTATGGACTCAAGCCCAAGCGCACAGGACTTGTCACCTTTGCCACCTACAAGAGACCAAGACAAGGAAGCATTTCATTTTCCATTGCCCCATCTATTATGAGAAGCAAAGTTGATTATGTTGTCTTCTGAATGAGTCCAAAACTCCCTCTCCATCTTCTTCAAATACCCCGACTAACGATGCTTGGCTTTATACATGAGGGAGGCTTCCAAGTTTGGAATGTCTATCCTTAGGCCTCCTACACCACCGGACACAACCACGATGATCACCGCCCTCTTCATGGTGTTTACATATAGAGGCACCAAGTGGTAGGTGTAGATTTTTGAAGAACTAGAAAGCTGCCCAACAAGTCTGTATTTGACCTCTTATTGGGCTCTAAGTTTACTCAATCAAATCTGTCCTTTCTGCTGCTTTAGGACAGCAAACAGGTCTGAAATTTTCTGCCAAGAAATATGCCTTCAAACTGATGGTTATATGCTCTTTTAAGGTGCCCTTGCAAGTGTTTTAGTCACTAAATGTTAGCACATGCAAACCTTAAAACATATAGCACTCCTCTGGGATCTTTACAAGCTCCTACTGCTGATTTAAACACTAAGCATACATGAAATTTGAACACAAGTATTTTTTGGTCAACATGACCCTGGATAAAACCCCCCCCGAGGAAAACCAGTTTAGAATGAAAGTGTATATATGTGATGTCTCAAGCATGGAAAACAACAAGTAAGAAAATACAATGGAACCTGTACAAATAGCAAGCTCCTCTCAAGCTTTGCTAGAAGGTTCCAAGAAGGATGAGCTCAAAGAAGTGTGCCCCCCTTACTTTGTTGCCTCTTCCACTGAACTGAAGTGCCCTTGATCTTCTCTTGGCTATATGAGAAACCCTTGCATGCAAATCTCTGTTTGTATGCTGTCCCAAACCTCCACCAATCAGATCTGCAAAAGCTCAATAACTACTAGTGTCAGCTAAGCTTGCACCCTCCTCCAAGAGTGCACCCTCCTCCAAGCAAGAACTGTCACCACAAAATAAACAGGCCCTAAGCCTCCCTACACCCTCCATGAAAGATGGCGCCCAAGCTCTCCTCTCCCAACGCTTCCATTCTCATCCTCTTGCTCCTCTCCAAACTCTCCAAGTGAACAAATGAAGGAATGAGCCCCCTTTTGCCCTATGCACCCCTCTTAAGGAATCATAAGGAAACCTAAAAGATCAATGGCTAGGATCACTCCAAGCCATATCTAATCGATGGTTGAGATCCCTCAAAAAGAATCTCAACTCAAAACCCACTTTGGTTTAAGTTTCCATAGTTCACTTTATGTCCCCCAATTCGGTTAAGTTTCCATAGTTCACTTTATGTCCCCCAATTCACCCACAAAGTGAATTAATAGTCACTTTTGCCTCATGTGACAAATTTCACCCCTTTGACTTAGGAAAATGTCAAAGTGAAATTAGACATAAAGTATAAGGCACAATGGGTCAAATATTTCTCTCTTGTGGTTAGAGACCCACAACCACAAGGGGACCACTTCCCAAGGTACACCAAAACTCAACAGTAGACAGAGAGCAATTCCACCACCTTAATTTCTAGATCCATGACGCCTTAGGAATACACCCAACCTCCACCCATGAGACCTTTGTGACAACGTTGAGTTCCACGTCCAAGACAACTCTTTCATTCACAACAAACACCCTCCTTCACACTCATTTAGATCTTAGAAGAGAGAGGGCTCTTCCAAGTTCCAAGCAACGTGTTGTATCCAAATCTTCTAATACTTCCAGATCGTTTAGATTGTCAGGGAAATCCTCCCTCCAGGCACCTCCAATGGAGACATTTCTTTAGGGTTCATGAGAGGGTTACTCTCCTCTCTGGGACTCCCAACTTTGTATATTTTTGTTTCCTTGAGGATAGGTTTTAGATTATGGATCTTTGACCTCAAAGGATAGATATGCTTTTATAGGAGTTGCATTCGCACTCCCACTATGTATTGTTTCTAATGTACCTAGCAATCCCTTTGACCTATTTATGGTCACTTGTTGGACATTAATAAAATTATCTTGTCTTATCTTATCTAAGCTAAAATAATTCTATGTTTCTTGTGCAAGTCCTACATTCTTCCATTTTCTAGTTAGAAGATTCTTCTCATCTTACTTGTCTCACCTCATACCAATGTGCCTTCCTTGGGCAAGTCCTATTCTCCATTTGAAGAGATCCATGTTAGCTAGTTGGAAAGAGAAAGAAAGAGAACAAGAAAGAATGTGGGAAAGGAGACAAATATTTTTACTAGATTGAGTTGTATTCTTTGTATACACCATCTTATCTAGTGTGCAGGGGAGTTACATCTTTTGGTGGTTGCACACCTAACCCTCATATATTAACAATGACTAATGATTACTCATAAATAAATATTATCTCATAACAACCCACCTTTAATATTTAATTTTCTTACACTCCACAATTTTTCAAGTTTTTCAAATTTTCTTTGTTGAGTGTTTTTGCGAATTATGCATACTACTTGATCCTCTATCTAGAAATAAATCAACTCAATCTCCTTGTTCTCGACTTGCTCTCTAATATAGTGACAAAGAACTTCTATGTGTTTTTTTGTAGTGCCTTACATTTTCAGCGTTTGTTTAATCCAAACTTAGATCTTCTTGTTTATTAAAATCGAGTCAATTACCTTTGACCCAAAGTTGATAGACCTTGTTTGTGCATATTAGATGAGATGACTTGTGTGAATAAGTAGTTGTCATTGACTTGAGGTTACACGATGTTGGGTCGTGAACGTATTATTTTATATTGCTTTAAGATGCCATATGTTATTAGTATGTGATTTCAGCAATTGCAGCTTGCTTACGATGATTAAGTTTTTTAATGAAATTTAGAGCATTATATGCATCAAGTTCTAGTTGATTTAAGAATGTAATCTCATGTACAATGTGTCCCATTATTAACCTACATGCTTGTATGTGGTTCGGTGTATGTAACCCTGTGTGGGTGATGTAATATATGTGCCATTGTTTTTTATATTTGATGTACATGATCCCAATGGGGATGATAAAGACAAATATGCACATGTTATTATGAACTAGAAATTAGAAAGTAGACCCTGTAGGTGTGAGATCACTGTATTGATAGTGAGGAGGCTATCAAATATTGATTTTTGTTTTTATATATGAGATGTGATAATCTAATAGTTTGCTTGCTTAGTCATGCATGTATGATACAAAGAATTCCCCCAACAACCATTATTTTGGATGCAACTAGATATATGGACATGGGATGAGGGTGGCTAGAGGAGTAAGAAGGTTGTTCCAATCCTAGTAGCAAGGATATCACCAAGAGGGGTGGAGCTATGTTCCCACCCAGACATTTTTCTCCACCAAGTCATGTGAATTAGGCAAGGAGACCTAGTTCACCTAATGCATGTCCTAGAACTTGGGATGCCTATCGTAGGCCACGAGGATGTAACAGCCTCCTACTTTGTATTCCATCTGACAAAGGAATTGTGCCTAACCAAGAAGAATTATTATGGTTTGGGAAAGTAGGTGTCTTGTTTAGATCGCCCAAATGGGTTGGATTGCATGTACGTCTTTTTTCTCCTTGAGGGTGATTGTTTATGTGCTATTGCATGACATCGACTGCGTGTGATCCAACTATGTATTAATGTTCATCATATTGTGATTAATTAAATATATGAATTGATTAAGATGTAAATAAATGTAATAAGAATAGGGTGGATATGTTTACATATATGTGCTATGACTTGTGTTAAAAGACTTATTGTGGTTATATATATATCAATCGATTTGAATCGGCATCACTAAGAAGTCATGGGTTCAAGTCTAGTATAATCCCTCTGGGTTAGGAGTACAAGTACTTTGGCGGCATTTACCTCATGCATCATTCACAAAATGTAAGTATGCTTATGGAGGGCTTCCCCAAGGACATTTTCCATGGAATATATATATATATATATACACACACACACACACACACTCTTATTAGGTATTATATCAATTTCATTGGAAGGTTGAGTTGGCATAAACATGTAAAGTATTTGTTGAGTAACACTTATAATTTATTTGAGTAATTCCCTTTGGGGGAGGAGCGTTATAGCGTTAGTCTAATTGTGAAAGACTAGAGTATTCATTGCCAATGTGATGGTACTTTGACTCTCCCACTTGAATGGTGTTGGTTCAAATGTCAAAGATTCATATCTTTCAATCTTAAACAAAGCCATACTACTTTGCATGTTGCATCCATTGCAACAGTGTACTCTACTTTAGTGGGACGATAATGTAGTTGTTGATTGCTTCTTGCTAATCTAAGAAATAATTTTGGATCCGAGGCTAAATATGTATCTTGTTGTTGTACCCTATCATCCTTTTATTACAAAAAGAGCTTGATTACTAAATCTCAAAAACCTATATAGGGTTGAGACAAACATATACACAATAACATTATATTATTTTAAGAAAACACTGCACACCTTTACAATGGAATTCACCTCTCTTATATAGAGTTCAAGAGGTGATATTTTTCCAAAATTATAAAAGCTAATAATAATTGAAAACCCTAACTTTTAGCTTAAGTCATTGCGGTGTCTTTATTACACATGTAAGCCTTATATTCTAACATCCTCTCTTAAGGCTTACAGTGTTGAAAACAAAACCCACTAAAAGGAAACGCACCCTGACATCAAACACATTTATTGAATACTAAAATAACATAATCAAACATTCTTCAAACACTTCTTTGAAAAGAATACTTGAATCAATAAGACTCCAACAAGTTGCTCCCTATTCCTCCAAAAGGTATAGTTCCCTAGTTGTAATCCAATTCCTAACGTCATTGAACACCATTTGCACATGAAATGCCTCATAACCCTTGTAAAGTTATGATACCAAACTTCTAGATCCCATATCTCCCCTGAACTATAGAACAACAATCCCTCATGCGTGTATCATAACCCCAATGAGATATAATTCCATCGATCCACAAGTGTCCTAGATTATTGAACAATTATCTATCCTCCACTACATCACTCATTGTCTTCAAAGTGTGGGCTTCTTAAAATGAGAACAATGCCATTTCTTTAGCGGGCTCACCATCGTTGCTAGTGTCTAGTGGATCTCCAATAGTGGCTACATTTGCTAACTTTTTAGGCTTCCTTTGAGAAGGCCATTGGCATAGGTTTTGCAATTAATTGTTGTATGACCTATTTTTCCATAGTAGTAACACTCAATCCCACCTGTCATTCTCTTTCCCATCCTCTTCTTTGAGTATAGTGTCGCCTCTGGCTAAGAATATCCTTTCGAATCTCCTATAGTTGCTCTCTTTTCTTTAGTTAAGAGATATGAATACATGTCTTCTAAAGTGTGTGAAGTCATTTAACTAAGAGTAAAGATGATACTGTTGTATTGAGAAGGCAGATTGTTTAACAAAATGGCTTTGTCATCCTCTTCCTCCATTGTAGCTTTAACTTCAACAAGTTATCTGATGAGAGATCTCAAATTGTTTATGTGGCTAGACATAGTGACTTCAGCAGACATGTTGAATTTGAATAACTATGGCTTCAAAGAAAACTTTGCATCCATTGCTTTTGCTCCAAATAGCTTATCCAGATTAGCATCGATTTCCTTGGATGATTTTTCTAGACCTACATGATGCAACTCAGAATTTGAGATAGCAAGGCGAATGATGGCTTTAGCTTTATCATCTCTACTCTACCCTTCTTGTAATTTATTTGGATCTATCCCTTTTACTATACCCCACAAGTTTTTGTTCATCTAGTGCATTTGAATTTTCACTTTCGAGGTATGGAAATCATAGCCATTTAATTCTTCTAGAGGAGTTTCCATTATGAAAATTTTGTGTAAATTCTCTTGGAAACTAATAGAAAAATTTTGAATTCTAGGATATACCTCTACCTCTGCAAATTAGAACTAGTGGATGTTGTACGACTTGGTTGATGTAATGACTTTGGTGCAATGGTGTACGGGGAAAAAAAAATGGTACGATGGGTTGTACAACAAACAACATGTTGCAGCTTCTCTACGGAGACTAGCCGTACTCCTTGGCAACTGACCTGGCAGTAGTTGTAATAAAACACAATTAAACTTTTCCTTGGTGGCCCTTCCAATCAATCAATATGGAAGCTATATTAAAAACAAAGGTGGTTCCTTTCTTTTCATGCAACAACTATCATGATGAAAACTCTTTTTTTCACAATGGTGGCTCTCTAATTCAAGAATGGTGGCTTCAATCTTGATAGGTCTCTCTCCAAAGACCGACGGCTCCTTTAACTTTATACTTTGGTGGTTGTGTAAGGCATATCGAACTAGGGGCATACAAAAGCTCACAGTATCAATCCCTTCTTGCTTATGGAAATTCAATCTTCTCAACTAGTGAATGGACAATCCTCTACAAACTCGGTCATGAGGATCTCTCCATTTTGATAACGTCAAAACCCTAGATAGGGTTGACAGAGAGATACACACAATAACACAAGAAAATACTTCCCACCGGAACAATGGGATTCACCTCTCTTATATGGGAGTTCAAAATGTGATATTTGTCCAAAACTCTAAAAGCTCATAATGATAAAAGACCGTAACTTTTAGCTTACATCACTACAATGACTTGATTACAAATGTAAGCTTTATATTCTAACATCTTTGAACCTACCCACTCTGCATATGCACAGCCACTCAACTTGAAAACTTTATTTTTCTCAAATAAGATGCCAATGTTTAATGTACCTTTGATATCTCTAAGAACTCTCTTAGTCGTGTTCCAATCTACTGTCTTTGGTTGACAACATACCTACAACACCATCGATATCAATATTGGTAGTGGTTAAACTGATCAAACTACCAACAAGTTGTCCATACAATGTTCATCGACAATTTTTATTTTTCATTTGTTGAGAATTTCAGTTCAACTTACAAGGGTGAATCACAAATATTGCAATTTCCATTCTAAATTTTTCAAGTAGCTCTACAACATACTTAAGAAGATTTTATTCTTCTCTTACCCAGAATTCCTATGCAATAACATAGCAAATCAAGGTCAATGATTTCAAAAGTTTTGAGGAGGTTTGTCTTCTCTTCCTCTATGTCTTTTAAAGCATTCCTTCTTGTTATTAGATCATCAACATATATAACCATGATAACAATGCCACCATATTTCAACTTAACATAAGCTTGGATTTTGGTTACTTCTCCTAAAATCTAAAGTATTGATCTATCTTTGTATACCAATCTTAGGGGACTTGCTTTAGGCAATAATGTGATTTTAGTAATCTGCAAACCACTTTTAAACTTTTTCTATGAACCCCTTTGTCTTGATCTCCATTCTCCTTTTTGCCAACAACGTGAACCTCTTGTCCTCCACCTCGAAAGGGTTACATAGACAACTTGAATGCCTTAGCTAGCTTTTCTTATCTTCGTCGGTTAACGATCAACCTTGGTAAAACCAAGAATATGATATTGATTGGGACAAAGAATATTTTCTTATAGTACCATTTTTACTTCCAAGGGGTGGAGGTCGAGATCATCGATGCATACATACCTAGGAGTTTAGTTCTCCAAGCCCATATTCAGCTTTGAGGAAATCCCTCTAGCCCCAAATCAACAAAGGCTATAGCTCCCTTGCTCTCCTCAAGTGTTAGTGCTTTCAAAACCACTCCACTTCTAGGACATATTGTCCAAGATGGATCTCAAGGTCAACATTATCAGACTTACAATTCTCTATGGTTCAAAGGTATGGGGACCTAGTCTACTTGAGTCAGACTAGGTCATGAAAGAGAGAGTTTAGATCCTCATGCTCCATTGCATCATCATATGCAAGAGGACAGTTCCACAGACCATTGTTCAAGAAACCCTTACCTTCAAGCTTGAAACCATATTTGGTCTGGTCTCTCGTTTCCATCAAGTCCGCCACTATGATGACACATCAACCAGCATAGATCGCTATCCTTACCTTGTTTACTTCTCTTCAAAGGTCGTAGCCACTTCCAATACTTCCAGTCATGCTTGTTGTTGGTTTGCAAAGCTCACCTGTCTACTTCATTCGATTGGGATTTTGATGGATCACTACCGCCCTTTTAGATATTCTCTTAATGCCCTAGGTCAACTCTTGTCGACCAAGCAAGAGTTAAGTAAGATTATCAGAGAGGACATCTTCAAACAGTACATTCATGTTACTTGAGTAGACCCTCCCAGGGGAGTTAGACCCCAACATGGCCTTTTATGCAAAACATGTCATGGATCTAAGGGATGTATTGAGTTTTGGTACCTTGGGAAGTGGTCCCCTAGTGTTATTGAGTGTCTAACACTAAAGGGGGAAAAGTGACCCTCACTCACTTTACTTTATGTTATAAAGTCAAAGTGACTTTATGAGCTTTTAATCATAAAGTGACTTAGGGAACTTAAATTAAGGGGGAGATCTAATCTCCACCCTTGATCTTGGTTGGCTAAGACCCAATCCTAGCCATTGGTTTCTAGGTTAGCCTAA
This sequence comes from Picea engelmannii, assembly GCA_009831015.1. NCBI lineage: Eukaryota > Viridiplantae > Streptophyta > Pinopsida > Pinales > Pinaceae > Picea > Picea engelmannii. Next base: position 326,828 of record ML786885.1, on the reverse strand, counting down.
GGATGAGGCTAAAGGTGAAGAGAAAGAGGGAAAAGGCATTCATTGTTCACTTTGAGCTTGAGAGGAGGAGGAGGAGGAGAAGAGATTTGGAGAAGGAGAAAAGGGGCGCACTTGTTCAAGGAGAAGAAGGGTGCACCATTAGAGTGAGGGCGCATTTCCTTGAGGAGAAGGAAGGGCGCACTTAGCATTGGAAAGGGTGCACACAAGAGGGGGCATAAGCTACTACAGCAGGGACGTTTTCAAGGAAGAAGAGCATCCAAGGTTAATGGAGCAAATCCCAAGGCAAGGGTGCGCACTTCAAGGCAAAGAGGGCTCATTCTTCTAGGGGAAATCTTCTGCCAAGCTTGAGATGAGTTGGCTATTGTAATCATGTTCCTCTTGTCTATTTCTTTGCTGTAATAATTCTCTATGACTCCATAATAAATTTCCTCTTCAACTGGTTTTCCCCATGGGGGTTTTTCCAGGGTCATGTTGACCAAAAATCCTTGAGTAGAAAATTCTGTGGTTTGCATATTTCCTTATCATCATTTAAGTGTAAATATCTAGAGGTGTATTTCTTGTTTTAATGGCTCTAAGTAAGATGTATATGGACAGCAAAATTTTCCTACACTAACCTTCCAAACGGAAGCATTAAATCAGTCCTAAAAGGCAGCATCAGTGGGCAGCAAGAGCAGACCTGACAGCAGTCCTAAAACAGCACTAAAACAGTCCTGATCTTGACCTTGAAACAGTGCCTTAACAGTGTCTTTTGGGCTTATGGAGTCAATTACAACAGCAATATAACTTGGAGAAATAAATGATGATAGCAATGTTCTAAGGATGATGAGATGAAGTTGATGAGCTAGCACTTTAGGGCCTCGAACTTCAAGTCTCAAAAGATGAATTTGCTAGAGAGCAAGCTCGTTTGGGCTCTTGCAAACTCTTCTTCTTCCTTAAACTCTTGAAATATATAGCAACAAGTTTCTAGAACAAGACTTCTAAAGTGCTAGCACTTTAGGAGCGCTAGCACTTTAGGAGCACTTTAAGGCTTTAGAAGCTTACCCTAGACAAGATTCTCTTAGCAATTCAATGAGTAGAATGATCTAGAGAGAAGAGGAAACACCTTATGTTCCTCTCTTAGGGTTTGAGCAAGCAATTTCATAATCTTCAATGTGAACAAGTAAAATTTACCATAAACATTCAAAGCATGAGATGAAAATTGCATATTTTACTTACTTCACAGAGAATAATCAAGCACAAAGCCCCAGTTTGCAGAAAAATCCACCATAAATCAGCCAAGAAGCATCCAAAATTAATCCTCCAAGAGATAGCGCACCAAGTAAAAGAGCCAATGTTGCCACTAGGGCGAAAATTTCAAATCTACTCTTGTGTGAGGAAGAGTTATGATGAAAAATGAAAATGGCAAGGCCTCTATTCTATGTTACCGGATTCGTCAACCCCGGATGCTGGATCTGCGGATCCCCGGATCCGATATGGATACGGATCCGGATCCATCGGGATCCGCCCAGGATACGTATGGACGACACCCAAGATAATAACCGGCTTAAAAATTTGTGAACTCCACTCGGAACGATCGGGCAAACTAAAGCATTGGATCTGTCGGGCGCTAGGGGACAATAAAGAAACTCTGTCTGGGGAGTTTAGGTTAGTGGTAAAAACCAAATAATATACCAATTATATACAATGCTTTATAAGTGCATAGTTATAGTCCATATTTAGAATTCTAATAAATTAATGCTATTTATTTATTAGATTAAATAAATGGTGCATTAGTAGGTTATTAATTTAATATATTAATTATTTGTATAAGTATTATAAATATATATAAGTTATATAAAAATGGAGATACTAGTATTACATATTTAGAATTCTAATAAATTAATGYTATTTATTTAGTAGATTAAATAAATGGTGCATTAGTAGGTTATTAATTTAATATATTAATTATTTCTATAAGTGTTATAAATATATATAAGTTATATAAAAATACATTAGTTTTAACTTTTAAGGTTATTAATTTAATATATTAATTACTATTTATAAGTATTATAAATAAATATACACATAAGTTATATATTAAAAAATGGTATATTTTTTATTATGTAAATTTTAATTTTAAAAAATTAAAAAAATATATTTATATTATTTGTAACTTGTCGTTTCCCGGCAGTATCTGAATCCTGGTTTTTCAAAAAAACTAGCGGATCCGAATCCTGGTAACTTAGCCTCTATTTATATGAGGCCTTGCAAACCATATTTGACCACTTTTAAAGTCAACTTAAAAATATAAAGAGGGTTGACCTCATAATTTGCCCTTAACAAATTACAAAAATTCATTTTTACACAAAATAAACCCCAAAAGGATGGCGTCATCCCTCTTTAGGGTGACGTTGAGCTCCAAGAAGGCAACGTTGAGGGTGTTAGGTGAAACATTGGGCCTCCAAAGGCCATATCATGCCATCAACTGCCAAAACAAGGTGCCATGTGTCCTCCTATATCAATACATCATCCCCATCAAACCCTAGCCCTCTAAATGGTACGTCATGGGCTAGGTGAGTGATGTCCAAGCCTCCAGAGGTTGGCGTCCAAGTGGAAAGAGGTGGGAGCTCATCTCCAAGACATGCCAGAGTGCCTCCAAAGGCAACGACCTCCTTCTTCAATGTGCAAATGGTGATCACAAGCCAACCCCAGAAGTGGAGTTTTTCCATCCATCCTTGGGCTTCAAAGCCCCCATAAAGGTCCAAACAGAGTAATCTCCTCATGAATACTTATCCATCGAGCAAGGTCCTACAAAGACAAACAGATGCGCCCTCCAAGGGTCCAGAAGTCACAAGAATCATGCCAAGTAAGACACATCTAATAATGGAACCACCCAAACATGTGCATCAAACCCCCCTTTTCAAACTAAACAAATGCTCAAAGACCTTATACAATTTGTCAAATTTAGGTATGGGAGGGGTGTTAAGGCATCCTATTGGGCTAGTCAATCCCCAAGTCAAAGGTATTTCCCAAGGGAAACCTATCTAAGACATGTCTGAGTGTGAGGTGGAGTGGGGTAAGGCTTCTAGGCATGGGGTTCATGACATACAAGGGTTCGTATTATCTCATTTATGGGTGCCTTTGTAGAGGGTGTATATCATGTTTTTCCAAGTTGAAGACAATAAGGGGCACTAAAAGGAAATGCATAGCCCACATACGCTCTACCATGGTTGGCAAGATCCCAGGGTGAGCATCTGGAAGGTTTATGATTGGATTTTATCTTTTGCTAGCTACATTCCCCTCTGGGCCTTCAACCCCTTCTTCCCATGAAATGAGGTACAATCCCTTCTTGGTGTTGATGAAAGCAGCTATGGGAGACATCCTCCAGCTTACAAACCTGTGAGATGTGGAACACAACAGCTTGTGAAGTCTTTCCCTCAGCTTACAAACCTGAGAGACAGGACCTATGAAGGGTTCGTGGTTCCTGCCTGAGACAGAGTCAGGAATGTAAAGATGGCCTCCTCCATGACGTGAGAGAGAAGAACTCCAGATGATTATTCGATATGAGAGCGATCTGTTGAGTTAGGACGTCCCTGTGGCTGAGCCAGAAGGTGAACGTGGGAAATCCCTAAAAAGCGTTGGGCACATCATCATGAGAACAGAAATGAAGATGATGTGATGGCCTCCTCTGAGCACCAGCAGAGTTGATGAGAAGACTCCAAATGATCCTCCTGTTGGTGGCAGTGGGAAAGCAGATATGTCGAGCAGGCATGACTGTGGACGAGCATAGGAACACGTGTGAAGACCTGGTTCATCTGTGTGATGCAGTGAATCAGGTCCATGGCATCCCTATGGATGTGCCCCTAGTGGATGAGCACTAGTGGGTGTATCAGATCCTTTTCTATATGTCGTTCAAGAGTCAGACCTACCTGTAACCCTAGTTATTGTGTAAAGGGTACAGGTCGGCCCTATCTTATTGTGTCTAAAGATAAATTGTAAAAGATAATTAATAGTAATTATTATAATAGTAAATAATTAATATGTCTAAGTGAGGTCGGCTCTATTGTGCCAATAGACACTTTAGTTGACAGGACAAGTACACTTTAGTTGACAGGACAAGTATAATATAAGTAAGATGAAATCTTTCATTGTAGACAATGGACACACACACACTTGTGAGTTTTGGAAATTTCAGCAAGTACACTTCTTGGTCAAAGTTGCGCACCTCTCTTGGGTGCTAGAGTTCTAGGGTTTTGTGCACCCTCTTGTGTACTAGGATATTCTTGGTGGTAAAGGTCTTTCTCTTGAAGATTATAGCAAAGGATTTGGCTGGGTTTTTCTCCCTTGTTTGAGAAGGGTTTCCCAGAATATATCTTGTGTTCTTGTGCATGGTGCTTCTTCATGTGATCTTGATTGCTGCAGCATTTATGGTTATGGTTAATTGTTAAAATGGAATGAACTTCATGCTTAACCTAATGCTATTAAAAATCAACACTTGGGTCGGTGCACCCAAAAACCCAAAGATGAGGAGATGAAATGAAAAGATTATGGAAAGTGATAAGTATGATCGAGAACGGTATGATAACTTTTCAAGGAACCCCCCAGTAGCACCCCATTCCCGAGGGTGACCAAATTACTAGGACGTAATGACACCCACCAAGGTTAAATAAGGCCAAAGGTATAATTTCCAAGCAAACATTTTGTAATCAAGAAAGGATTTTTTGCAACATATTCAAATGCTTCCATTATTAAACTAACACTTACCATGATACCGGACTTATTACCTCATGAAGCAAGACTTGTTGTCCTTTGCGGTCAGGCCGGTGCAATGGATGTTGCTCTACTGTTGATGATGGATAATGGTGCAAGTCAAGATAGGAGCGGCCCTGCGGGGCTCTGCTAGTCAATCTGGCTCTCAGCACTCCATGTCTACTACCTATGGGCCTCGAGACATGATCTCCTTAGTTACCCCTAATCTAAGGGGGTAACAGTATTTACAACAATCGATTTCTCTACAATTGAAAAAATCTATTTGTTGGCTCGCTTTCTCCTTATTCAATATGTGTTCCTCCTATCAAAGCATCCCTATAGCATCTTCACATGAAGAGAGGTTTGACTTGGAAGATACACACAATGTGGTCACAAAATTTGCAAACAACTAGGTTAGACTTCTAAGAAGGATGGTGTTTTAAAATCATCCTCTGAAATTTTCTTAACAACTGCATTGAGTTGTTTTAAATTTCCCTCAAGCCAAATGCCATGGTAAATTATTGTATTTGTGACATGTTTGTGATGGCAAATGACCTCTCAACATTATTACTTTGAGTTTAGCTTTTCTCAACGATATTGTTTGTATCTAGCTTACAATTTATTCCATGCTTCATCAACATCTTCAATCTCTAGAGTGTGAGACAATTTCATCTAAAATTGAAATGTGATAATCACAAGTGTTTTTTAATTTTACTTTCAAAAATATTTAAATCAATTGACTTGGTTTTATTGTTTTTCTTGTGATGAGGGTCCTACAAATCTTCATACATCAAGAGGGTTTCCATTTTTTACCAAATTAGATAAATTTTCTCAATTAACGTATGAGAATATAGGATCATCATATTATGGAAACTTGACATTTTTGCCTCAAAAAGCTCAATCTACTTGTAACTCCAAGCATGAGAATTCACCCAAAGAGTAAACTAATCACCGTATTCCCCTCCTCTGACCTTCCTCTTATAAAACTACTTATTCCTCATGAAAAACATAGATTTTAAAGAAATTTCTAATTTTTATCCTAAAGTTATAACTACTTCAATAATTTTATTGTCTACGAGGATTTGCATACCCCAAGGAAAAAACATCATGTCCCTATTGTTGATATTATGGTAGCCGAGGGAGGTATTAACCTCCATTTGTGACCTCTAACAAGATTAGAATATTCCGGAAGCAAGAAAAGATTTTGATATAACCCTAGAAGAGAAGTCGGCTAAAGGAAATATTATATACTAAATAATTAGCACCCAGAATGAGAAGTCAGCCCAAGTAGTCTGGTAGAAGCAGTATAAATACAGGAGGCCAGTCTTCATTTTAGCCAGACTTCTCAGAATTGCAGAAGCACACTTGTGCGCACTACAGAAGGCCAATTTGTGCGCAAGTCTTGGGAGAAGTTGTTGCCGCCAGTTCTGAAATCTATATTCTCGGTCTTTCTGGGTTGGACTCTCTAATCAGTCTTGGTTATCTTTGCTTGGTGTATTAGCCTTGGTTGGCTATTGATCTGCTCCCGGAATTCTTCTCTCTGTCAAGGTCAAGGTCAAGGTGCTCGGGGGTGGCATTAGTTCCTATGGTTGGGTGACAATATTGCTATATTGTCTATGGTTAAACGAGCACATCCAATATTCTAACAGGTTATGGGCCCACACCTCCTTCATTCAGTCTAACCACTAGAAGGGAGCTAAGCCATAAGGACACTAAGCTCGTTGAAGAACTGTCGCTAGGATTTCTAGCAGGTGCAGTTACTAAAGCATTGTCACTAGAGTTACTAGCAGGTGCAGCTGCAGAAACCCTTAAACCCTCATCTGGCACCTTATGATGGAACACCTTACTCAAGGAGAAGATATTCAAGTGCACCTTAGTCCAGTGCACCTCTTGGCACTCTTAGAAGGCAAAAACGTCAAGGTTGAAATTTTGGGTCAAAGCTTGACTAGACATCAGTCAACCAAAGTCATGAATGAAAAGACAAGTCATCTACACTACTTAGCACTCACAGGAACGCTTGAAGATGACATGTGGATAATTGACAGTGGAGTTTCTAGGCATATTGCAGGAGATCAAGCCAGACTCTCCAATCTAAATGAAAAGAAGACATCGTACAAGGTAGAGCTTGGAAACAAAAACACTTACCCAGTTGAAGGAATTGGTCAAGCCTCCGTCAAGTTGAAAACATGTAACAATGTTCATTTGAGCAATGTCTTATATGTACCTAGTTTGGAAAGAATCTTGTATCCATATCTTGCCTAGAAGACAAAGGAAACAAATTAGCTTTTATAGATGGAAAAGTGTTATCTTGGCCTAGAGACTCCAGCATAGAGAATGCTAGAGTTATTGGAACCCGTGAAGGAAGACTATACAGACTACTAGAACAAAATGATGAAGCCCTTGTACATGATGAAGTCAATCCCAATGAAATTTAGCATAGAAGGTATGCTCATATCAACTATCAAGCATTACCCTTCCTCAAAAGGATGGTTGAAGGAATACCAGAACTACAGTCTACACATGAAGGAATTTGCAAAGGATGTGCTCTTGGTAAGAATGTCAAGAAACTATTCTCAAGCAGCAATAATAGATCTAAGGAAATTCTAGATCTAATACATTCTAATGTTTGCAGTCTGATGCCAGTCAAATCTCTAGGAGGTTCCCTTTACTGTGTAATCTTCATAGATGATTAATCCAGAAAGACTTGGTTATATCTCTTGAAGACAAAGGACGAAGTATTCGGCAAGTTTCAAGAATTCAAAGCAGAGATAGAGAACCTCACAAACAAGAAAATCAAGATCTTGAGAATAGATATGCCTTTTGCAAATCGACGAGGGTTAGGAGGGAGCTAATTGTTCCTCATAATCCGCAACAAAATGGTGCAGCAGAAAGGAAGAACAGATCTATTGAAGAAATTGTGAAGGCACTATTGAGCGATCAAGGTTTACCTATGTATCTATGGGGAGAAGCAGCCATGAGAGCAATATATGTTCAGAACAGAAGTCCTCACCGCATATTGAAAGATATGACTCCAAAAGAAGCCTTCTCAGGAAAGAAACCTAATGTGGAACACTTAAGAACCTTTGGATGCCATGTTTACTTTCACATTCCCAAAGATAAAAGGAATAAATTAGAACCCTCAGGAAAGAAGGGCATATTCGTGGGATATAGTGAATCATCCAAGGCCTACAGAATCTATATTCCAGAACAACATAAGATTGAAGTCAGCAGAGACATAACCTTCAAAGAAAAGATGGCTTTCAAGAAATCCATAGAAGAAACTATAGAAGAAGAAGAGTATGAAGAGCCTATTGAAGAAAGCACGTGTCTTCCAGAGAGTCAGAATGAAGAAACAAAACAACTTGATCATCCGATGCAACCATGTGAGACCATTGATTCAGACACTCAGCTTGACTTGAAGCTAACCCTACAAGAAGCAGAAAGACTCAGGGCCCCAAGTGAGACCTTCAGAAAAAGCAAGAAGCCCAAAAGATTCTCCAGCTATGCAGCATGTATGACAAAGCTTCTAGACGAAGAACCTACCACGTTTGAAGAGGCAGCTCAGAAGAAACAATGGAGAGAAGCCATGACAGAAGAACACCAGTCCATCATGAAAAATCATGTATGGGAAATTGTACATAGACCTAAAGAAAAATCAGTAGTAACTTCAAAATGGGTCTATAAGATCAAACATGCAGCAGACGAAAGCGTGGACAAATATAAAGCAAGGTTCGTAGCTAGAGGGTTCTCCCAGAAGGAGGGAGAAGACTATGACGAAACATTCGCTCATGTTGCCAGATATACTTCCATTAGAGTTATTATGTCTCTTGTTGCTTCCATGGGATGGAGTTTACATCAGATGAACGTAAAAACAGCTTTCCTCAATGGAGCAATCGAAGAAGAAGTATACATTGAACAACCTCAAGGGTTTGAAGTACATTCCAGAGACACTCATGTTTGCAGACTAAAGAAAGCTTTATATGGACTCAAGCAAGCTCCAAGAGCTTGGTATGCCACAATAGACAGCTACTTAATGAGACTTGGTTTCTCCAAAAGTCATGCAGATCCAAATCTTTACTACAAAGTCGTGAACAATGCACCTGTAATTCTACTACTATATGTCGACAATCTATTCTTGACAGGTGAAGAATCTCTCATCATCCAATGTAAAAAGGAATTAGCTTCTGAGTTCGATATGAAAGATCTTGGTCTCATGCATTATTACTTAGGACTAGAAGTATGGCAGAAGCGTGGTGAAGTATTCCTTGGAATGATGGCTTGCAAATCCATGGACACTCCTATGACCACAGATATAAGAAAAGTAAGAGACTCAGATTCTGATCCAGTAGACCCGCCCCCATATCGACAATTGATTGGGTCATTGATGTATTTAGTAAATACTCGACCAAACATTTGCTTTGTCGTAAACACACTAAGCCAGTTCCAGATGGAACCCAGACATGAGCATTGGATAGTTGCAAAGCATGTTCTAAGATATATTCGTGGGACACTAAACTACGATTTAAGATACACTGCATCCAGTGATATACAACTTCATGGATTCACAAATTCAAATTGGGCAGGAAGTGCAGAAGACGAAAGGAGTACTTCAAGGATGTTTTTCAGCTTGAGCTCCGCTATGATATCTTGGGGCAGCAGAAAACAGAAGTCTGTCGCACTCAGCACAGCAGAAGCAGAATATATTGCAGCATGTGAAGCATGTACAGAAGCAGTATGGCTATGAAAGTTGATTTCTGGATTATTTGATCGGGTTCCAGATTCGACCATAATACATTGTGACAATCAGAGTTGTATAAGGCTATCAAAACACCCAGTGTTTCATGAACAGTGAAAACACATTGAGATCAAATACTACTCTATTCGAGATAAAGTCCAGGAAGGAGAAGTGAAGCTCCAGTATATCCCCACAGATGAGCAGACAACAGATATCTTGACAAAGCCTCTGTCCAGAATAAAGTTTGCATACTTGCGAGACAAATTGGGGATCGTGGAAATAACTCCCTTAACTGAAAGGGAAGAGATGGCTCTCCAGGTTGGGAGGGAGCACTGACATATCATTGATTTATGGACAGTCATTTTTCAGTTTTGAAAAGTGGTCCAGGATGAGCAGTTCCTTTCCAATTCGGAAAGTGGTTTGAGATTTCTGACGGACAGGCATTTTCCAGTTCGGAAAATGGTCCAGATCGAATGGTCATTTTTGTAATGAAAATGGTTCAATGGATTGTTGATGTACCATAGACAATGATTCCCCTTGTGACCAATGTGGGGGAATGGTCTAGGACAATCTTTCTTCTTGACTGTCACTCTCAGTAGTGATCAAAAAGATTGGTCCGCCTCGCCGGACAATCATTCTTTCGAAGCTCACAGTTGTGAGCAGTTTTGAAAAATGGTCCGTTTTGGAGGTTGGTACAGAACTGTCATTTCCTTAGGAACTGTCATTTCCTTAGGAAATGGTCCAGACAGTCATTCCCTAGGGCAGATTCATTCTCTCCAGGTTGCACTTTGTTTATGTTGAAATATTGTAACTGCAAAGAGTATTCTAATTATTATTAATGTATTATACATTAGATCAATCCCATTTTATGGATTGATCATGTTGGGTACTGTAAATGACCAAATCCCCTTTTGCGGATTGGTCAAACCCTAATTGTAATGGGCTAAATAAAAAGTCGGCCCCAGAATATATTAAAGTGGTTATAACCACCCAGAATGAGAAGTCGGCCCTGCCAGTGAAAAGACACCCCAGTTCAGCGCCTGCCAGATTGTATAAATAAGAGAGGCTAGTGTTTCATTCGTACACACACACACTTGTTCATCAGAGCGCAAGTCTGGAGCTGCAGTTGGAGAAGAAGGAGAGAGAGAGAGAGAGAGAAGCACACTTCTTGGAGAGAACTTTCTGTACTTGTTTGAGTTATCTCCTGGCATTGTATTAGCTATCTATATTAAGGAAGTTTTTGTTGGGTTTTCTCCCCCATAAGGGTTTCCCAAGATAAATGATATGTCTCTTGTGATTGTGTATTTCTCAATGATCCTATCTATGCTATTGTTATCTAATGAAATGAAATGAAACTCAATAATAGCTTAAACCTTAACATGGTATCAGAGCTAAGCTGAAGAGAGCATCTTTCACAAGAAGAAGAAAAACATCATTGTTGTCGTACATGCAAATTAGGGTTTTTTGTTGAAAAAGAGTTTCAGCCTCAAAACCATCTAGAAAAGTGCGCCCTAACCCAAGGAGTTCTTTGGCACCTTCAGCGCACCTTTTCAGTGGGTAGTTCTCCCGGAAAGTGAAAGCCTAGTTTTCACCGGTACCAGAAAACCAGAAGTACCAGAAGTACCAGAAAACCAAAAGCACCAGTCTAGAAATCCACTAGTCAAGTTTGAGGGGGTAAAAGTTGGATTTTCAGAAATTTGACTGCACCAGCATACTCGCCTCAGCTCAGCGCATCTATCCCTTGGATCAGAATTTCATTTAAAGTTTGAAAAATTAGGGTTTCCTCATAAAACCCTAAGTTGCAGTTGCAGTCTCAGAACCAGTTGCAGTATCAATTGCAGTTGCAGTACTAGTTGAAGTACTAGTTGAAGTACCAGCCGTAGTACCAGTTGCAGTCACCCTTGAAGTTTTTAAGAGTTGGTCATCATTGTCGCTGCTACCAGATGGTGCCACTACCTGCAAATGTTATCAGAGGTATGTACTCGCATATGTTTAAATTGTTAAGCGTTAAAGGGTATTTGCAGGAGAAGGGATCTCTTGCCATAGATCCAGAAGGATCTCAAGATCCAACACATTCAAAGGAATAATGCAACCCAAGTGTGATTATTCTGATATGCATCTATTTAGTATGACATTATTTTGATCAGTGTTACATGTTGTAGCTATGACCATCATTCTAACCTTTGGTCAAAATCCGAGTCAAGGTATTAGATGGACTAAAGTTGAGACCATAGAGTTTATTCTCTAACCCAATCTTCTGTCAAGATAGCGTATTGTCCTAGTACAAAAGACAGGTTGAAGAAAGCACTCGTCATCTTGAATGAAGGAGACTTGGAAGAAAAGCAACACACTCTTGAAGACGAGGCCACAGGTCCCAGGTTTGATTAAATTGATAATATTCAAAGTTGCACATGGCAAGTTACAAGTAAACATTATAGTTGAGATAGCAGTCTTTGAAGAATATTATACTTGGTAGCATGTGAGCATATTGAGATAAATTCTTAATGTAATCATTTGCCTGATACAAACTAACATCTCCTCTAGGAGAAATCTCTTGTGTTAGTTCCAGGTTGCCATGGAGGAATGTTTGATCACAGCACTATAAGAGTGTTGACCTCATTCCGTATTGTATTTCTTACTATTGATCTTTGCTTCAAACGGGTCACAAGTGAAAGCTCTAAAGGAGCCACTATGACGATTGTTCGTGCTATTGCTTTATCTACTATTATCAAAAGAGTACCATTCCTGCTTGTTGTTTTGACCTTGTTTCAGGTCACAGGTGATAACTCTGAAGAAGCTATAGTGAAGGTTGTTGAAGGCAACATATTATACGAGACATGAAGCAGACTATGTACATGACCATATACACTCATGTACCAAAGAAGATGAAGAAGAAGCTATCTCTTGAGATTCAGAGTATCTCATATGAAGATTGGTTGAAAGGAGCAGAAGGCTCGAAAGATGACCGAACATTAGAATGGGAAGCAAATCTCGTTTGAAGCATGACTCTGTATTTAGACTTGGTATTTAAATATCAAGTATTCCTTGTAAGAGATAATGAAGTCCTTGTAGACTCAGAAGAAATCGAGAGTAAGCATGATCTCAGAAAGGATCAGATGAAGAGACAACTTACAGGACTGGGAGACAGATGTCGTGAGAAGACTAGATCGTAGCTTCAGAAACTTCTAGGAGATATGAAATCTCTTGGGAAGATTCCCTTGTTTCAGTAACAGAGAAGAAAGCCAGTCAGAAAGACTAGGATGTGGATTCTTCCATGAGACTAGAAGAGAAGTCAATATTGACTTCCAAGATTGATCTACACAGATCAACTATGTTGCAGATGAACAAAAGCCTGATGTGTGTCCAGAGGATTCTCCCAACAAGAGGGAGAAGACTATGACGAGACACTTATTGAAGAAATAGTTCTAGTATTTATGAAGACAACCAAAACAACCATTGATTCATATATAGTATGAGATGTAGGGGGAGTAATCCCCATATTTAAAATTGAGTGGCAGTTGGAGCAGTACATTAGTTGGGTCATGGAAACATAACTACAATGAAGGATAGAGTTACCTCCATGAAAGAAGAAGAGTTATCTTCAGTATCAGTTATTGAGCCACCCTCAGTTTCAGATGAAGTTGTTGTCGTTGTTATTATAGGATCAATTGGTGATTGTAATTTTGTTCCTTTAGTGTTTTTTTTGACTTGCAAATATTGTTGCATTCTACAAAAGAAAAAGAAAAGAAATGAAAAAAAATGAGAAAAATAAAAGAGGGCATAAAAGAAAATGGATAAAGCCCCATGAAATGATGATGACTTGATCCATACAGTTTAAACATGGCCAAGTCTTTAAATTTAAGTATTTAGGACTAGTGAATAAGCTTGGCTAAACTGTCTAAACTTAGCCAAGTAATTAGGTTAGCTAGTGAATAAATTTGACTAAACAGTCTAATCTTGGTCAAATAGCCCCAAGGTAGAGTATTTTCTTAGCCCAGTAGTCTAAGCTGGTCTAAAGGTGCAAATGAGTAGGTTAGGACATAGGTTAGTTAGTTTCCTTCAATAAAATATGTAAGATGATCAATGAAAAATGCATGATTTTGATGGTGAAATGTTTTTCTAACCCCATGGTGACAAAAGCAAGGTAAGCAGCGCGCAAAACCCATAAAAAGGTCATTAAGCCTAAGTTCTGCCTCATATACTGAATTGCGCCACGGAGATTAAAGATCGGGCCTAGATCTACGACTAAGCTTTTGGCGCCCAGATCTACGGCTCTGAAGAGATTACGGACCCCCCCGACTATTCGACCTTTAACGGTGGGGGGGGTCCGAAAAAGTGATTAAAGTGTGCACTCAAATCTATGGTTATCACGTCGGCGCGCAAATGGACGGTCCACAANTCTACCTTTAACGGTGGGGGGGGTCCGGAATGAAGCAATGTCCAGGCGAGCCCCATCTCTACATGGCATCATCTCATTCCATCTTACCTCCCCACTCCAAACATTTACCGCTTACCATTTTTCCAACTCACCACCATCATCCAGAGATGTCACACCCCAAAACCACCCCTTGCAGATCCCATTTCATGACCCTGTCAGCATGTCCCCTCCATCTAACCGTTACGAGTCATGTCTTTTTCGTTCATTCCCCAATCACCATTCTACACATCAACCGGGTACACACGTCAGATGACCTTCACCTTGCCCCCTCACGCTCTAAAAGACCCGTTGGCCATTTATTACTGGCCACATACCCGTTGTTCACCTGACCTGTCCTTGTTTTGCCCAACAGACACCCGTTCACTAAATTCCAACCCCGTTTCGGTCATTCGCATTCCAAACACACTCCCTGCGTATCAGAGACTCATTTTCCTTCGCCTCTGCAACATCTCATCCAGCCATAAGTTTTCGCCTACTAACGTGTGTTCAGTGTGCAAGTACCGGTGGAAATCAATGGCACCCAAAAGTAAAAAGTCAAATGTGGAGGAAAATCCATTTCTCCCACCTCCTGTCGATCTCGACCGGATCCCATTAGCAGACAAAGACTATTTAATCTCAGAAACCAGGTCCGATTTCGACTTCGTCGAGCTACAGTCATGGTTTAAAGACACCTTCATCGATCAGAGTGATGAAATTGGGCTCTAGCAGTCAAGTTTCCCTCTGTATCTATTTCCCCAAGTCTATCATTTTCCCGAATTCGCTCTCAAATGCCAAGCGCACTACCTCCCTGATCAGAGAGCCATAGTATCTTCGTCTAGAGAAACCTTTTTCCTTATTACACCCGAGGCCATCGATCAAATGATGTAGGTACCCAGAGCCGAACCCCTTTCTCCCCTCACAATTGAAATTCTGACAGAAATGCATCAGAACCTGTCTTTTCCCCAAAGAGCACAAATCTTTGAGTTGTTCCTCCCACAAGATGCCCAATTCCCTAAGAAGAATCCTCCCTATCATTCTTCCATATTTTCCGAAAAGGGAAACTAGATTATCTCAACACTGTGTTGTTTGCTCGGTTACTTCTCAGATGAATGGGTGGATGAACCTATCTTAGGTTTCCTGTCCATTTTCTCTGCTGAAGAGAAAGTTGTCACCCAATTTGATTACAGCGGTTTTTTGGCCGAGAACCTGCACGAGCAACTGGAAAATTTCCCTACAGAAGGCATGTCCTGTTATTCTTTAATACTAGCCTACATGTTTATGTTCTATCAAGCAAACAAATTTTCCTTTCTCATGCAGAAGATGGACAAGGACGGAAAACCGCAAGCAGTAACTCTATGGGCGTCGCTGCTCAAAAGAAACTCCACTGAGTTCAGTTTCAAACAATTCATCGAGTTGTTTTATCACCCAGTGGTAGGCATGCTCAATGGAAGACCAGAACCAAGGATAAACGAGGAGATCCAAAGAGTTCTGCACCTTTCAAATCTCGTGAAGACTGGGGACTGGTTCCTATACCAGAATCACAAAGAGATCAGAGTGTATGGGTGTGAACTAGCTCAATACAAATTGCCCAAGTATGTGCATGTTCAAATATTTGCACTGGAGTATATTCGTCAGATGATAAACTCAGATGACATTCATTTTGTGTCTCTGAAGAAAAAACAGCAGATGATGATTAAAGGGCAAATAGGACCGTTTATCTGCAACAGTCAAGCTGCTGGGGAAGAGGCGGATAAACTATTAAAGGAAATGAAATTCAGCACCAGTTCCATTTGGCGTTATGACCCAAGTGGGATCATTGCAGAGATGAGATCCAAAAACAAAAGTTCACCTTATGCTCACACCCTCAAACCAGAAATTGAAAAGTACGCGAACCAGACAGAGTGGGAGGCAAACACTCTGGTAGATACTGAGCAGCAGGAATCTCCTTCAGTCTCTTTTTCACAGACTACCACTCCACAGGTACCAAAGGAAAAAAGGCCAAGAAAGGATGCCTCTCCTTCAATCACTTAGGTATCAGCAGAAGATTTTCAGGTATACAGCAAGAGACCCAAAACCACTCATGCTACTCACATGTATGGTGAGGAAGAGCCCTACTCTGCCAAAGTGATTGAGGGAAAGCATCAGGTGGTGTCCACTTCTTCTTCAAAGAAGCAGACGGATATAGCTGTGACCACCCAAACTCCACAAGAATCTGTACCTCTGAACATTTTCGAAAAATATGACATGATTAAAAAGAAGAACCAGATGTTGACCAACAGCACCTACGCTCAGTTCTGGAAGCAAACCTCCACAGCGCAACACAGACTGTTGTCAGCCTTTGACACAGAGAAAGGAAGAATGCATCTGGCATTTCTGCAAGCACA
>ML786885.1:233766-248803 GCA_009831015.1 Picea engelmannii | reverse complement strand
TTTTGAGGTCTCACTATACCCGACAAAAGTGTCTTTCTTTCCAAAGGGCTCTAACTTAGTCCTCTTTTCTTTTGGTACATGAATGTAGACAGGACTACCAAAATATTCTCAAGTGATAAACTGAAAGCTTCTTACTCGTGAAGACTTCTTCTGGAGTTTTCTCTTTCAAGGCTTTATGAGGACACCTGTTCTAAATATAGACTGCAGTACTTGTAGCTTCGGCCCAAAGAGACAACGGAAGATCCAGATCATACATCATAGCTCTGGCTGCCTCACAAATTGTCTTGTTCTTTCTTTCTGCAACCCCATTCTATTGGGGATTGTAAGGCATTGTTAGCTCCCTCTTAATCCCAGAAGCTCGACAAAGATCATCATACTTGTGGGAGTCAAACTCTTTTCCATTATCTGTTCTGAAAACACAAATATGTCTACCTCTCTGATTCTCAATAAGATTCTTAAATTCCTGAAATTTACTGAAAGATTCATCTTTAGTTTTCAGAAAATAAATCGAGGTTTTACGGGAGCAATCATCAATAAAAATGATATAATAAAGACAACCATTCATGGACGGTGCAATCATAGGTCCACAGATATCAAAATGAATAAAATCTAAAATACCATTAATTTTTCTATCACTGTGAGGGTAAGCTTTTTTTGTATTTTTACCAAGAGCACAACCTCTACAAATACTATCATGCTCAAAATGAAAAATTGGCATGCTTGTTACCATCTTTTGCAAACCTGGGAGAGCAATCATAGTTGAGGTGTCCAAACTTTGTAAAGTCCACCTTCATGAACCCCGATTATCATGGTTGAGCTCATACTTTCATTTGAGTGCCACATAAGAGCCTTTCCTTTGAAGAAGGCTACTGTGTACCCTTTACTTTCTAGAACTGCAATTGAAATAAGATTTTTCTTTAAACCAAGAACATAAAGAATTTCTTCAACATGAAATACATTCCCTGACTAAAGCTGAAAGGAGAATGATCCAACTCCTTTGATGGCATAAGTGTCATCATCACCCAATTCTACCTTCCCATTGAACTTCTTGTCTCGGTAGTTCACAAGATTCTGCATGAAGTCTGTCATGTGCTTGGAGGCCCCGCTGTCCACTAACCATATTTCTTCTGATTTGGTGACAGCACCGGAGAGAGTTGAATCAAGATAAATCTCTCTGCGCTACTCTTGTTCTTTAGAGGTAGTTCTTGGTTCTCTTTCTCTGAGTCTCTTCTTCCTCAGCTGCAACTGAAGCATGGAACTTACCTTTCCATTTCTACTTTGAAGGAGGGTTCCTACAGTCTTTTGCATAATGACTTAGCTTGTTACAATTAAAGCATCTTACTTTAGATAAATGGGAGTGAGGATGAGAGTGCTTACCTTGAGGTTTCTTACATTTGCTTTTGTGTTGAGGAAACCTCTTCCAATTCTTGGCTTTGGCGGAAAGAGCATGGTCTTTCACAATGGAGGGCTCATTTCTGTTTTTAATTCTGCCCTCTTCTTCCAAACAATCATGCCATAATCTCTCGAAGTTGGGTTGAACTTCTCTTCCATTTACAGATGAGAGAAATGTCTCCCACGATTCTGGAAGACCATCTACTATTGTTTGCACAAGGTCATCATCATCTACTATAACTCCAATTGCTACGAGTTTCCAATTGCTACAAGTTGATCTCTCATTTGGGAAATTTTGGAAAAGAAGGCAAAGATGGTTTCATCATTTTCAATCTTTAATGTACGTAGTTGTTTCTTCAAGGTCTTCTTCTAAGTAGGGGTCTTCTTTTCATACAAGTATGCTAGGGCATCAAAGCATTCCTTTGTTGTCCTAAGAGGCATCATACTATCTTTAACTGAGTCAAAAATGACCCTCTTGGCTTTGGCCTGCCTCTCCTTATATATTGTTCCTCCTGCATTTGTAACAGGTTCTTCCACTACCCTAGTAACCAGCTCATCCAAATCACTTTCTTCCAAGATATTCAAGACCCTAGCCTTCCAGGCATTGAAGTTTGAAGCCCCTTCAAGCCAATCTTCTGCTTTGATTGAAGATGAAGCCATACTGAAGTCTAATTGCAGGAGAAATCTGATAAAAAACAAACTTACTGCTAACCTGAAAAACAAACTCTTAATAGAGGATCTACGCAAGCTCAAAAGTCTGCTACAAATGAGCTCTTTTCACGCCCTAAGCTCCAATACCATGTTAGAATTTAAGGGCAAAAACAGTAGACTAGCTAGAAACAAAAATTCTTATATTTTCAAATCATTAGCTACTGCAACTATATGACCATCAAGACATTTAAAAATTTGATGCATAACCTAACAGCAATAGTGAATAAATAACATACATAACCCAGATCTGAGTATTACCACAGTTGTAGAAAAGAACAAATGTACTGGATTAGTTGTTGTTGCTTTCCTCCAGTGTAGGCTCAGAAAATCTCAGTGAATCATGGATCAAACCCTCAGGGTAGATCTCCTCATGGACATAGGGACAATGCCAAAAAAGACTCTTAGGTTAAGCAATCAAAACCAGAACTCAGCAAGCTAGAAAACCAAAGTCAAGAACACAATCCAAGCCATTGCCCAAGTATAGGGTTGAATACAAATCATTGTCCAACCTAGGGCTGGAAAAACAAACCCACAATCATCATTAGATTAATTTAACACATTCAGCCCAACTTTAAACACAGATGCCCACTTCAAGCAGAGACATGTACTAGCGGTCCAATATCAGCCCTAACAATCCAATCACAAAGTATAGAAACCAAGGCGGTTGACTGGGATGAGCACCAGCAAACCAACAACCAACATAGAAACATAAACGGCAAGCAAGGATGGACACCAGCAGTCCAACGACAAGCACAAACAGTCACAGCTAGCATAGATAAACCCTCGATAGGCTAGTGAAAACCAAGAACATGCAAGAGAGAACTGAAATGACCCTTGTAAACCTATCCAGAAGAGTTGCAGCAAACCTCGGTCTTAATATCAGTTTGGAGGAGGTAGATCGCATGCATCAAGTGTCTCAAGGGAGGGAGAGACCACTCCTATATATAGGTTTTAGGTAGGTACGAACATATTAACCAATTAGGGTCCGCTTGACATAGCTTTAGGGTTAGGTTAACACCTAAAAATAACAAATAATATTTTACCATTTAAAAACGTCAGGTGGTGAATCCAATGGACCATGACCAAGTCAACAAGGTAATAAATTAAATCGATGAGGTGAGTTCCAAGATCATGGCGACCAGCTTTCTTTAAGAAAAAGTAAAGTCCAAAATATAAATTCAAACCAACACATAATCATAAATTTAGGAGGGCAATAACTCAATCAAGGGGTTTCATCAATAATAAACAATAAGACAAAGTCAAAGGTCAAGTCCTTATTTAATGGCAGTTTGTCCACATGAGTCCCACGATATAACTTATAAGCGTTTTATCATCCTAGCATACGTGGAAGGCTAATGACGTGATCATGTCTTTCTTCTTAACTGCTCCTAGGTCATATGGACCATCTCGGGAGAGAAGAAGGTCACACATCATCTCGGCTTGGTACTTAGACCAAGAATTTGCTTGGTCCCAGACCAGGATACCCCAAAACACATCCGAGGGCCCTAGAATATATCTAGGGGCTTAACTACCAAGGTACGCAACCAAGGATCAATCCAAGCGCTAAACAAGGATTCCCTGGAACACATCCAAGGGCCCTAGAACACATCTAGGGACTTATATCATCAAACTGTTTGGTCCCTGACCAAGAATCCAGAAGAATACTGGGGGCCCAACTAAGGTCTTTTGCCATGGCTCTAACTGCTTGGTCCCAGACCAAGAACCCCAGGAGTGCACTAGGGGGCCCTAGATCACAACTAGGGTCTTTGCCATCCTCCTGAAGAATGGCTCTTGCAGCTGCACTAATTTTAACAATGAGAGATGGTGATTTATTGTTGCATGGATTTGTTGATTCTCACTTAGCAAGAGATGCAAGTCACAAGAAGAGTACTTCAAGGTATTGCTTCAGTTCGAGTTCACAAATCTATCTTTAGCACCTTATCTAATTGTAATAAGTTATGTTTATGCTATTTCCAAAATTAGAATATATTGTTTTATCTTAAGTTAGTAAAAAGTGTTTTTTATAAAACAAGACTTGATATATTTGGAAAGTGCTTTCTTTAGCACAGTTTTCAAATTTCTAAGAATAGAACTCATGACATGTGTCTAGAGTAGGAGGGGACAGATCCCAAGAAGGCTTCAATGTCTCTGGGGCATATTTCCTTCTCTAGCACGCCTTTCCCTGCAGGCTGGGCACTAGGGAAGATCTAGTCCAACTTGATTGTAGCCCATGACCATCTGCTTCAGTTATAAAAGTAGGGCATGGGAGTGGAGTTATTCATTCAGTTTTGTGTGAGCTTCCAGTAGTGAAGCAATTTTATGAGTTCGCTGTAGCAGATTTCTTTCCCTAAGTTAATAAAAAAGCAGTAGCGGGTTTGAAGTTGGTTCTTCTTTTGATGTTCAAACTTTTTCAGTGTGATGTGTTTCAGTTTCTGAGTATAAATCATATTGCAGTTTTGATAGTAGTTAAAATTATCTAGCTGTTAGGTTTTAACTTTTAACATTTGTGCAGCAAACTGTTACCATGAGCTGAAAATTTAAACTTAAGACTTCTATATCTGGGACAGCATTCTAATTCTGAATCTGCTGCCTCATCACTGTGAAAATACAAGCCAAGCAACTCGAGGCAAAAAAAACTCTGACATCACTACCATCACTTCTCTCCACCATAGCCTCATCCCATCAACTCTCTCTAATCAATGTTATCACTCTACACCACTCAGCTACATAATGCCATCTCAACCCAACACCACCAGATCACCTAGATTTTACAGAAAAATAACATTTTCCATAAAAATGGTGCATTATCTTTTGGTTTATTTTGAATGAAAATGCTTCAGTTAATGGGCCGTGCACCTTGCAGATATTGAGAATGATCTATATTAAAATTTAGTGTGGATTTGTAGTGAATAACTGGTGAAGTTTGTTTAAAATCAGAAGCACACAGATTCATACTGATAAGTTATGAGGGTCTCTACAATGTTTCTTGATAAGAACCATCTGCAAATATTACTAACAGTGCATTAAGTGGTTCCTCTGGTGCATTTTACTAGCATTTAACTACATGTGTCACTCAAAGTAGCGTCTTCAAAATCATATGGTTCATGCCATGTGGTCTAAAAAGAGAGTACATTCACACTCTGATGGTAGCAGAAGGAAAATTAGAATCTTCAATATCAACCATTTTCATATGTGGGTTCCACATGTACCATGAAACAGGATATGCTCTGGCGTCTGAATTTATAAACCATTTTGTCAAAGAAGCATAGCTTGAATGGTTAAGCACTTGCTCTTAAATATTCACAAACGATAGTAACAAGTTCAGAAGTCCACAGATATGTGTTGCAGGTCTGAGTGATGGTGTCCAATGCCCTTGGAGCAGACACCCTAGCATAGGAAATGGGGCCTCGGCCATCAAAACATTGGTGAATTGACGGCTGAGCCACATTTTCTAAGGGGACATCTAAGTTAGACAAAGAGCCCATACCCTGGAAATGGAACTGACTCTTGGCCATACTGTAGGATAAAACGCTTTCATTCAGTCATGTACAACTTATGCACATTTTGAAGTAGAAGTTTAGTGTGAAAGAAATTTTAAGCTGATTTGCAATACAGAAGGGTCAACAGTTTAAGTTTGCAACCTCAGGCTTGTGCTTTGTCCAGCTTTATGACATGTGTTTCAGTAATTTCAAGTGTGTGCTGTAAGGATGTGTGCATTGCCCAAGACTTCCATTGCCAATTTGTACCAAAACATTTAAAGAGCGGTCGCAAATAACCTGTAGACCGGGGCTGTCAGAAGCAATGAGAATTAACAATCCTTTCTCCATCTCGTAAGGCATACTTGATTTGGGGCCTCCAAGAAGACTTTTAACATTTTGTATAGCAGGAGGAGAATATGTTGCAACCAAGACTGATGATGACACCTCGCTTGCAGGTAGAGGCAAGTCATCAAGCAATGAATTGAACACACTGCCAAAGTAAATTACATCATCAGTCTCAAAACAGACCAAAGCTAAAAATATCTTCAACCAGAAACATCCTTGGAGAATCAGAATGACATTTAAAACCCATGATTTAGGTCCAAGTTTGAGGAATTCCGTCATAATTCAAGTCTTGAGATATTCAAAAGTAAAACAATGAATTAAGTCTAGGGTAGAGGAATAAAATGCTAACACTTTATTTTTTTAACAAACAGTATTTATGACCATTTTGCACAAGTCGGTATCTGAACTGAATTAGAATACAATATCTCATAATAAATACATTGTAAATACAAAGAACAAAGATCTTTAAGTACCTGCTCTTAATTTTTATCTTCTTTTAAATGACAGTTGGAAATGGCCCTATACCTAGGCATTAGTGTCATAATAAAACACAAACTATGAACTTCTATTGTGACCTAATTTTCAGCATTTTATTTTGGCTCGGACACTATAATGTCAATCTAATCCTAAAATGTTATCCAGAACAACATTGAAGCATGTCCACAGAAGAGAACTTATATTGTAATTGATCCCTAAGATGTGAATTTTGAAAATACTAGTAGAAACTTGGCTCCAAAAATAACAGTTATATAATTAAGCCCTACAGTATGGAAATAAAAAAATTAGATTAAAGCTAGCCTTCCAATCTTGGTATCTGAACTTAATTAGGATAAAAATAATGTATCTGATTAGACATAAATTTAAGATACGAACCACAAATTTCTCAAATTACCCTCTAGTTATTTTTCTTTACTTTAAATGGTAGTGTGAAGTGACACTAAACATAGGCTCAGGATTATCATTTTAATATAATGCTGGATTATGAAGATCTTATATCGTGACCAAGTTTTCTGAATTTTCTCAGCTCAAGCATTGGAATGTTGTCAAGAAGGACATAAAATTACACCTAGGGAAAAGAATTTATGCTCTGATTGAATTGTAGGGCATGAATTTTGACAATAGTTGCAGAAACTCAGACCAGATAATAATAATGCTATAATCAAGCCTAGGATACATAAATAAGAAAAATAAATTAAAGCTAGCCTCAGATATAACAATAAGTGCAAAGTGGCCCTAAACACAGGCTCAAGCATTAACATCGCTTAATGAAATGCTGAATTATGAAGAACTTATAATGTGACCCAGTTTTCAGATTTATTTTTGGCTCAGACACAAGAATGTTAATCTTTTACTAAAATATTGTTGAGAAGGACATGGAGTTATACCTCGGAAAGAGGATTTAGATTTTAATCAAACCCGAGGGCATTAATTTTGAACATCCTAGTAGAAACTCAGCTCAGGTAATAATAATAATAATAATCTGATTGAAAGTCACAGCCTAACCAGACGTCAAATTAACATATGAGACCCCCTCATTTGTGGGACAAGGGACCCCGGCAGCAATTTAATTGCTCACAGTGGTGTACATATCCTACCCCCCTCCAGATTCAAACCTGTAACCACCAATGAGGAAACTTAGCTCAGGTAACAATGCTTTAATAAAGCCCTAGGTTATGGAAATATTAGAATGAAACTAAAGCTAGCCTCAGAGAAGAAGATGACATTTTCAAACCTGAGACGCAAAACTGAAACTCAGGACGTGAATTTTAAAAATGCTAGAGGAAACTGAGCACAGATAATAATGATATTATCCAACCCTAGGATATGTAAATAAAAGAATTAAATAAAATCTAGCCTCGGAAAAGATGATGACATTCCGAACCTCAGAAGCAATGAACCCTGCAATGTGAATTTTGAAAATGCTAGTGGAAACCAGGCTAAAAGATAACAATGCTTTAATGAAGACCCGGGATATGGAAGTAACAGAATTATATTAAATCTAGCCTCAGGAAAATGGTGACATTTTCAAACCTGAGAACCAAAATTGAACCCTGGGATGTGACTTTAAGAAAATGCTTGTGGAAACTTGGCTTACATAATAATGCTTTAATAAACACCCAGGATTTGGAAATACCTTAAATAAAAGCTAGCCTGAGAGAAGATGACATTTCAAACATTAAGTAAAGTTGGACCCTGGGAATTGAATTTTGTAATGCTAATGAAATCTCAGCTCAGGTAATAATTTCACTCCAATCAAACCCTAGGATACATAAAGAAGAGAAGTAAATAAAAGCTGGCCTCAGAAAAAATGATGACTTCATTTGAACCTGAAAAGAAAAATTAAACCCAAGACGTAAATTTTGAAATTGCAAGCAGAAACTCGGCTCGGGTAATAACGCTTTCCTGAAGCCCTGGAATATGGAAAAGTGAGAATGAAATTAAAGCTGGCCTCTGAAAAACACTGACATTTTCAAACATTAGTAGAGCAGATTTGAACCYTGAGACATGAATTTTAGAAAATGCTCGTGGAAACTCGGCTCAGGTAATAATGCTTTAATGAAGCCTATCCTGAATATTACCTATCCTGGGATATGGAAATAATATAAATAAAACCTATCCTGAATATTACCTATCCTGGGATATGGAAATAATATAAATAAAACCTATCCTGAATATTACCAAYTGTCGTTTAGTATAGATTATATTTTATAGATATATGTGCAATATTTAATGAATATTASAAATGGTAATATTATAATGATAATGAYTGACATTTTCGAACCAGAGAAGGAAAAATTTCACCCTTGGACATCAAATTTGAAAATGCTGGTGGAACTCGGCCCAGGTAATAACAATGCTATAATCAAACCACGGGATAGTAAATAATAGAATTGAATTGAAGCTGAACTCAGAAAAAAGAATAACATTTCCGAACCTCAGAAGCAAAATTGAACCACGGGACGTAAATTTTGAAAATGTTAGTTGGAAATAGTCTCCGGTAATAATGCTTAAATGAATCCCTGGGATAGGGAAAAATAAGAATGACATTAAAGTATGCCTAAAATAAAATGATAACATTTTCGAACCTGGCAAGCAAAACTGAACCATAGGACGTGAATTCCGAAAATGCTAGTGGAAACTCGGCTCGGGTAATAGTTCTTAAACGAAGCCTTGGAGATCGAAATAGAAAAATAGACGAAAGCTAGCCTCCGATAAAAAGATGACATTTTCAAACCTAAGAAACAAAATTAAACGCTAGGACGTGAATGTTTAAAACAGTAGTAGAAACTCGTCTCGGACATGATCAAACTCTAGGATGCGGAAATAAGACGATTAAATTAAAATTTGCCTCGAAAAAAAAAGATGAGGCTTTCGAACCTGAGAAGCTAAATTGAATTCAAGGACCGTCACAACAAACTGAGAAAAGTTCGCGATTGTGAAAATTTTGGCAGCAAATTAACTTAAAAGAAATCCCCTGAATAAACAAGAATAGCGTGTAATGGTAATGTGTAATTAAACAAGTATAAAGTAACGCGGAAGGCGTGTGTGGCAATTACTCGCTGCGTAGTCGAAGATGTCTGGCGATGGCGCTGAGAGCAGCACGGGATGCCTTTCCCAGGCACCGGAATACGTCTGCCATGCACGGTGGCGAAGCATCCCCTTCATCTGTTGGCCTGCAAAAATTATAATTTTCGTTAAAACAAAACCCTTACTTACCCCGACCGCCATTCATCATCATCATGATCATCATACATAGATGTCGATTTAAAAGATATGGAATGCACATATGTGAATGGAATGGAGCGTTATAATGTGAATGAATAATAAATAGAATGCCGTGATGTATGATGAATGGGCGAAGAAGGGAGTCATGGGGATATGTGGCCAGGCTGCGAGTATTAGTAGTACTACCTTCCAGCACGATACAAATGAGCCCCGCCGCGGGGAGCAGGGGAGTTGGTAGGAGGACCGTAGCCCGGCTGGGGTTTGGAGGCCCAATTGACCGCCTGCGCCCTGGTCCGGAAGTAGAGCTTGGCGGATTCGAGCGCGCACCTGAGCAACGCAGAATCCTCGACCCCGAGCTCTATGACCGCCGCGTTGTGCCTCGTCAGGGAATTCGACAGCGCCTCCACGGCCTTGGTGTAGGTGAGCGTGGGCGCCCCGTCGTCTGGAAGGATGTCCGAGAGCTTTATTCTGGACAGCGTGGCGGACGACGACGATGGAGGCAGAAGCTGTGGTGGTGTTGGCGCCGCCGCTGCTGCGGCCACGACCGCTTCAGAGGTTGGATGATTGTGCTGCTGCTGAGGATGTGCCGCTGAGAGTGGCTCAGGATTTAACATGTGCGTTGGCCGGGAAGAAGACGAGGTATGGGGAACGAGTCCCAGAGAGAGCGATGAGGCCGAGAGGCCCTGGTGATGAGGATGATGATGATGGGGATGAGTCGGAGGCGGCGGTAGCTGCTGCTGCTGATGGTGGTGAGACTGGAGAGGGGGAGAAGGGGATGGGTTTGGCCCCTGTGGAGCCATGGAAGACATCTGCTGCATCATGAAAAATCATGTCATCTCATCTAAGCTCTACTCACTCAAACGCCATGACCATTCATGCTCATTCATGCCCCTTCACCCCCATTCCATAATAAATAAATCATAACTCCCCAAATTAAAACTGATCTTGTTTTTTGTGTTCTTCTGTTGAAGATCAGGTTTTTGCGTTTGCATCAAAAAACCCAGACTAACATTTTCTCTGATCGACGAAACAAAATCCCCGGAAACATAGAAAATGATTCCCGCGGCTGCTAGGGTTTTTAAATAAAGTAAGCGCTCCGATGAACCAATCAATCGAATCGGTCTAGGGTTTTGATTCGATCCCCTTCCTCCTGCTGCTTAACCGGTGTTTTGCTTTGCTGTGCTCGCTCGCTCGCTCGCTCTTTTGCTTTTTCTCTCTCTTCTGACCCCTTCTTGTGTGGGCATCATCGTCCATCCATGTATGCTTATGTCAAATACCCATTCATGCTGCGATGNTGCTGCTTAACCGGTGTTTTGCTTTGCTGTGCTCGCTCGCTCGCTCGCTCTTTTGCTTTTTCTCTCTCTTCTGACCCCTTCTTGTGTGGGCATCATCGTCCATCCATGTATGCTTATGTCAAATACCCATTCATGCTGCGATGCCGTCATCTCCGCCATGACCGCATGTGCAAGCGCCCTGCCACGTGACAAAGGCATCGTCATCGCCTTGCCGGTACATGCGGTATGGTCATGTGGGTTGGTGTGGATGGGCATCCATGACAAATTGCCCCATGGTGGGACCGGAGCGTACGTGGCCCCCAAGGCGGATCCCAGCGGCGCCCGTGAGTTTTGGGATTAAAGAGCGGCGGAATTTAATTCGATTTTATCTGCGATTTGAATGGCACGCAACGTCCGCGACTAATGTTTGGATTATTTGCCGTGTATATATGGCGATGCGAATTAAATGCTAAACGAATTCCCTTTAAAATTTAGCGGTAAAAAAATTACCAAAATCAAAAAATTCTGTCATTATTAAATTGTTAATCTAGTTATTATTTACTATATATTTGTGATTGTCTTGCGAGATGCTTTACAACTCACTATCACATTAAAAAGTTTAACTTCACTCATAATCATCAGTAAAAGGCGTACATAGGGGTCAATATTTCTTGGAGATCTAAAACTCTTATTGCTCAATTAAGGACTAATTCTCATCAACTTTGTTGTGAAACAGAGCGCTGGAAAAGGTCAAAAGAAATGTGGGAGCAAAGAGTATGTATTTTGTGCTCTTCCGGAAAAGTGGAAACAGAAAAACATTTCATTTTAGAATGTGAAGCCTTCAAAGACAGCGGGGAAAAGTATGCAGGTATTCTGGTAGCTAGTTCTTGGGATAATCTATTCAGCGAAAAGTTTGTCGAGAAGCTAGGAGCGGTTATTGTAAAACTTCACAGGAAAAGGACCGAATACAAAAGCCAGATGGAAAAGCAATTTGTCTCATAGGCTATTTTTAGCCTCGTGGACGTTAAAAAATACTTTCTTTCTTTCTTTCTTTCTATGTGGTGATTGTTTTAAAAGTAATGAGATGCTTTACAAATCACTTTCACACACATATCATATAGATGTTTTCACATATATATATATAGTAAACAAGACATATATAGATATCATCCTATATAGTGAAGAAAGATATGTAAAAAAATAAATCAATGTATGTCTATCTTAAATTTGAATTTATTAAGCATTGAGATGGATCAAATTTCTTGAAGTATAGATTTTTCTATCATTTAATTATGTGTCATGTCTTAACTATTCAAATTAAATGATTAAAAAATTACACCTTCGAAATTTTGATTCCTTTTATGTACTTGAAAAATCCACTTTTAAGATGAATCTAAACTAGTTGACTATATATCATCAATTATACTTTTAATTTTATATGGACACTATTTATTATTAATCAATTGAGTTTTAAATGAAAATAAAAAGAGATATTTATGTTGTAAAAACAGTGTTAAAATAATGGGAGGATGGACTATGAGGAAGAACAACTCATAAATTATTTTGTACATCCATATGAAGGGGTGGAAGACTTTGTTTCTTCATAACCCTTATCACATAGTAATATGGCAAGTAAAGACAAAACCATGTGGATTTTAGGTCCTAGAGAAAAGGCATTTGGAAATATTAAGAAAGTGGGTCCAAATGTCTTCAACGTTGACATCCACGAATATGATAAGGGTATTGATCAAAGAGGTACACAGTAGAGGGATTTGGACAAAGAAGTAAAAGTCAACACTAGGGAAAGTTTTTTTGAGGAGAATAGAGTAAATGAGAATCATCATACCCATTTGTCAACAATGTTTTTTTTTAGATCTAGAGGAATCTTGGGATTACTTGGGCGAGGCCTAGGTTCAAGTTTGGTTTGTTGCTACTATAATCTACAGTCTAGTGCCAACAACCTGCAAGCCAATGCCTAGCAGGAAACTTATGACTTAGCAAGGTTTAAGCAAAAGGATCGAGGCAGGCTTGGTTAGAGAAGTTGAAAGGTTTTTTCACACAGTAATGAGATGTGATTAAATGGGCCATGCCTAGCAAAAGATATTAGGGGTTTAGATTTTGTTGGTAGAAGCCTAGATTTTGGAGCCTTTAATGGAATTGGATCAGTGATAAGGTATAGAAAGGGAGACTTTGCTTCAATGTTGGTAAGGAAGCCCCGGAGGTGTGTGAAAGTGTGAAAAGGAGGAAGGAGTTGTTAAAGATAATAGTTATGGAAGATATTTATCTAGAGCAAAATTTAGAGGTTCCAAGCGAAGGCTCTTATTGGTAGGTTTTATGGGAGGTAAATGGTGGAAGAGACTTTAAACAAGTAGTAATAGGCAAATTGAAGTCTAACCTTGGGTATGAGTTAAGGTTTCATATGATGCCAAGAAAATGGTCGAAGTTCATTTTCCACTCATACGGAGATGTTGAAACGTTATGGGGAATCAATGGTAGTGGGTTCTTACATTGTTGGTGCTAAAGAAATGGAATGCATACTTCAATTCAAGATTAGAACCAATTGCTAAGCAACTAGTGTGGGTAAAGTTGCATGGGCTTCCATTAGAACTTTGGTCTCATAAGATCTTAAGGAGTATAGGTGATAGTCTTAAAAGGACTATAGACATTCATAGATCCTATATAGTGGTGTGTATAGATTTGTAGCACACATTCTAGTCAAAGTTGATTTAAAAGATGGTTTGCCAAATTGTATAGAGATGGAAATGGGATAAAAAAAAAATCATTTATGGTGTGTCATGGGCCATATTTATGAACACATACTGGAAGATTATGCATAATCTTTCACTAGGAAGGTTTAGCAGAGGAACGTATCTTAACAAAAAGTTGAGAGGAGGGATATGGATATGTCTCGCTCTGAAATTATAGAAGGCGTTGAAAATCATTTGCATGTTGGGAAATCAAATTCAAAGTAGGTTTTTGTTAAGGAGAGTGTAGGAGTGGTAGGGAACCTTATGCAATCTCAAGGGCCTCAAGCATAGTAACTACTAACTTCATCTATACAATGTTATAAAGAACAATCGAAGACCATTCAAATGCTAGACACAAATTTCAATCCCATTGAAAACAAATCTAATAAGTCTTTCTCTTACAAAACAGAGCCTTCCATTCACTCAAATAATGGTTGTTTTGATTTTGGAGAAAACGGTTCCTAGCCATCCCCTGCAAATGGTAGGTATCCTGTAGAGGGTTTAAAGGTTTTAGGACCAATAGACACTAAAAAGAGCTTAGTCGAGCCTTCAAAGTCCCCGGGAAAAGAGAATACTCCCATTTCTCTTGCCAAATAAGTCAAATGTATCAAAAAGGACAGTATTGTGTGTCAGAAAAGCCCTCCATAATCAATTTTGGAAGATTCATTTAGTAGCTAGCCCAAATCTAAATATCTCTTAAGGCCTGGGAAAGGTGAAAGAGTTAGTGTGTAAGCAAGTATTGAAGGGGGGTTGGGTTTTGATCAGATAAGAGATTCTCATACTGTTACTCTAGAAGAAAATTGTTTCTCCAATGTGCATAAGAGAAGGCTTTGAAGGAAATACCAAAAGGAAAAAAAAATCCTTAAAAGGGGTCCTTGGAGCAAGACAAACCCCTTCTAGGGTTAACCCGTGATTGTGTTATCCTTAAATATTAAAGGGTTAGGAAACCCCTCCAAAAGGCTTGCCCTAGCTAGAATGGTGGAATTACATAAAACACATGTTATACTATTGCAAGAAACTATGGGAAAAAGGAGGAAGATGATAAAAGCTTTAGAAAATTTGGTTGAAGGAATCAAACTTTTTAGCCATAGATGTTATTGGGAACTCACAATGGGGTTATTAACTAGGTGGGAAAAAATATGCCTTCACTTAATTCTTCTTTACTTGTATCATGGATATGCATAGAGTTCCTGCTACAAGAGTTAAGATAGAAATTATTGTGAGAAATTGTTATCGGGCTTATGAGGAAGTGAAGACTTTCTAGGAAGATTTCTTCTCACAGTGTTCTTTAAATCATGTGAGGATTATTGTAAGTAGTGACTTAAACTTTACTCTAATTAAATATAAGGTTTGGGGGGAATCT
>ML786885.1:223272-233716 GCA_009831015.1 Picea engelmannii | reverse complement strand
AAGTAGTTAAAAGATCTAGAGGAGTATTGTATGTTTTAAGGTTTATGCATGTGCTCACCTTGGTTACTAAAACACTTGCAAGGGCACCTTAAAAGAGCATCCAATCATAAGTTTGAAGATAGATTTGAGGCAGAGAAATATCAAACCTGTTTGCTGTCCTAAAACAGCAGCAAGGACAGTTCTGGAACCTTAAACATAGAGCCCAACAGCAGGTCAAAGACAGACATGTTGGAAAGCCTTTTAGTTCCTCAGAATTTTACATGAACTTGTATATGGGATTCCTCTTTTTGATTCCATAAGACAAATACATTGTGCTCACTATTTTTATAGCAAAGTATATTCCATCCTCTTGACATATAATCGTCATTCAAATGCCACAAACAGCATTAACAACTACTCTTGCATCAAGCAGGTAAGTTTAAAGGATTTAGTAAAGATTTAAAATATCCTCCAGGCTTTGTTGTTTGCAAATGAAAAAATGTGTAGAATACCAGATCACATTCTTGGATTTGCATAAAATGTACAACTTATTGGAAATATTCTGAAACATCAAATATTTCATTTTGGGAACATATCTGCAAAATTTTCAAAACATAAATGTCACATAAACAAGAATCAAAAGCTTTGATCCACAGGCCATTATGGGCGTTACTTTCAAGAGAAGATATTTTTGGAGTTTTATTTCAAGAATTGCTACACATAAGATATCTTCAGGGAAGCATTTCGCTTACTGTTTCATAAACTTTCCTCAGCATGGCACCACCAAATGAATGTCCACACCGAGTAACAAGAGCATCCTCAAGATATGCACCACTAAGAAATTAACAAAGAACAACAGCAGATCAATCAGCCTGTGAACGAATCAATTAACTGGAACAAATAGTAGTGCTCATTCAAATAAAGTAATAAAGTCATCAAAAGAGTGGTGGCAATGATAACGAAATACAACAAAGCAACATGCATGGCTTGGCTGCATTATTAATCTAACAAATAACCACTTTTGTACCAACAAAGTGTGACAAATTCAATGAAACGGTCAAGATCCATCAATGTTTTGCATTGAAATTAACTAGCACGAATCCATCTTAACACCGGATCTATTAAGCAACAAGAAGAATAAAAAAATTGGGGATTCAAACTTCAAAGTTTTTACACCCTTAAATACTATTCAATAAGCATTGAATTTTACACCTTGGTTTTTTATCCCTCTGGACCCATATTAAATCCAAGGTTGAGATGGATCTTGTTAAAATATGATAAGTTAAATGATATGTCATCTTTTTTTCTTTAAACTTATAGATGTCAGTTCTTTTTTTTTCATTTTTTAGCATTACACACACACACACAAAGTAACGGAGATCTCCCATGCCCCTGGCTGTAGAGCACCTCTTTTCTCACAGAACAATAATTATTCAAGTAAGCATTCAGAAAACATGGTAAAATCAATCATTAGTACATTAGAACTTAGGATGCTAAGAGCCCGGGACAAATGGGACAGGCATAATGAAGCCATATTATGCTATAATATTAGAATGGTATCAATGGGGTACATGTGGAATAGGCATGGTGAAGCCATGTTACCCAGTTTTATATCAAAGATCATTAGAGTTGCATTGATACCATTCCCATTGCTATTGTTACAACAGTGATGTTATTCCTCGTGAATGACTGTCACTGGCAACAACTTTATACAAGTTTTATACAAGTGGTTGTTGTGAGATATAAGCAATATAACAAAACATATTACTTACCATTGTACTTACACTGCAAGAAAGACAAATCAATGTGGAATATTCTAATCTCTAGTAAGATAAAGAAAAACTCCAAATCAAAAAACTCACAAATCGTTCAAGAAGGTAGAAACAAACCCACAAGCTAGATTATTTGTCACCATGAATAGAGCAAAGACCAGTGTATGAGGTCTGATCCATACATTTTCATATCATGCATCTGAGTGAGGTAAAAACAAGAACACCAACACACTCTAAGCAAGTACAATAGTAAATTACAAGTTTAAGGAGAGAATGGATCCATAAAAGCAAGTTGTCTAAAGATAATTCAATGGAGGAGAACTCAAATTTTGGTTTATAAGCTAAAACATAAGAGCCTACTTTAGGTTGGGTCAAGCTGTCCAAGAAAAAGCACCAATCAAATGCAAATGAAGTGCCAAAGTTTTAGACATTATTGTCCTACTTGCAGATCATAGCCACTTAGATATGACAAAATTTCATAAGAAGTTATTGACTTCTTGTCATAACCATCATCTGGTTGTAACGACTATAGTCATAACTGGGCAAGAAGTGTTGTGAAAAACATCTCAATAAGATTAACCCGAGTCCCCTTCAGATGTAGGATTCTAGTCCCAACATTTCAACATTTTCTTTATTAATATTGACATTTTTCTAGTTCTCCAGATAATGTTTGGTGTGGAAGCATAAATCTAGTTGTCTATTGGTACAATTGATTTGTGTGTGGAAATCTCGATATTTTATCATGTTTTGCATCATATTTCCCTTAATTGACCAATACTAACAGGCAGTCAACTGTGACTTCAATGCCATGAACTTCACTAAAGGGTTTCATAGAAAACAGCATCTATAGCCATGACGTGTACTAAAGTCTTTTAATTAAGAACATGAGAGAAAACCATGTATTTGCAAATGAAAAAAATAATTAATAGCAAAGAATGAGGAACTTGCACCAACCCAATGATATTCATAGATAGACTGATGTTTCACCATAAACCTTAATATGTCTCACAAATGTGGGTGCTGCCTTAGAAAGCAAAATACTTACGACAAAGGATCTGACAAAACAGTTCGCAATGATGGCTCCTGACTTTGACGACTCCTATTTTCCTGCATTACAGAAAACAAATCCCCACATTGGCAAATGTTAAAGCAACCATGATATGTAGTCAACCAACAACCTAAAAGACGATGTCAAACTGTTACACTCAGCAGCTTGAAATACCAATTTCTGTGCTCACAAGCGTAAATTAACTGATAATAAAATGCATTTTACTAGATATGAGTGCATGGAACAAGTAGCACCAAACAAAATAACATCTGGAGTCAAATTAATAAAAACCTGTATCAGAAAAGACAAAATTCACAATCATAGTTACCGAATATAATAATTCAGATTTGGATATGGATTTGGTACAATAGGAAAAAAATGTACTAGAAAAATGCAATTCAAAAAAATTACAGGGGTATAAATCACATTAATACAGAAAAACATACAAATTATTCAAAATTTTAGAAAATCCTGTGCATCTTCTCTAAAATGATAATGTATAGTCCCTACGGTAATCTATTGCAGATTGTATTTGCAAATGCCTGTGACAGTTCGTATTTGCATTTCAAAGGAGAAATGTGAATTTTTAGTTGGAAAGACATTTTTTTACACATTGGTAGTAGGATTTCTGTATGAATCGAATCTGAATTTAGGGGGAAATTGGTGGAACCTAATTTGTTGCCAAATTTCCATACAGAAAGCCCTGATTTGACTAAATTCCGCTATTACGCTAACAATGGACTTTCCATCACTCCAAGCAATTTGCAGACATATGTAGTCATCAAGGTGATATAAGTTATTAGAAAGATCAAGGCAGAGGTCAAGTTGTATTCATTGATTATATAAGACATTTCAGTCAAAGACATTTAAAACAGCATACATATAAGACACTTTAACATAATAGCAAGCTTGGACAAGAATAATGAAATCAATATTACATGTAATATTTGTTGTCTTGAAAGGCCAAAATTCATGTGCGATGAGAGATTATAAAAACAGTCACCTAAACATCGCACTGCAATAACTAACTATAGCCACTCTCACCAAACTTAATGTTTATGCTTGAAAGATAAGTGAAATTTTACAAAGCTATCATGACACTAGTGTACAATAAGGTGGTCATATTTGGCTTGCATATGGGGCTAAAGGCCCAGAGGTGTTGTAGCTGGCAAAAGTTAAAATCCAATCATTAGCCTTCCAGATGCTCTCCCTAAGGTCCTGAGAGCAATGAAAAGTTACTCCATAAAATTCAAGGACCTTCTAGAACATATAATTGATAAGTGTCCCGCTTGTTGGGGGAATGCATTTTGCGGTGTCCTTTACTTTCCATTGCATATGGCACTCAATGTGTTCCTAACACCAAGTGGCACTATGGTGCTCTTTACTTTCCATTGCACATAGCACTCAATGTTCAAACCATGATAAATTAAAGGCAATGGCTTGGAAAAATGTTGCATTGCAAACAAAGTACGCAACACACCCTCCACAAAGGCACCCATAAATGAGACAATACGAACCCTTGTATGTCAAGAACCCCATCCCTAGAAGTCTTGCCCTAGTCCACCTAATATTCATTTAATGACTTAGATGGGGTCTTCTTGGGAAACATCCGTTGACTTGGGGATTGGCCTACCCAATAGGGCACCATGACACCCTCCCATACCTAAATTAGGAAAAACTAATAAGGTCTTTGAGCATTTGTTTAGTTTGAAAAGGGGGGCTTGATGCACATGTTTGGGTGGTTCTTGTATTAAATGTGGATTATTTGGCATGATACTTGTGACTTGTGGACCCCTAGAGGGCGTACATGTTTGTCCTTGCAAGACCTTACCCACAAGATGGACACTGGACCGCACATGAAGACCATGGATGATGAATGTTGCACCTAGAGGACAAAGGATGTTTCCGTTGGAAGCACCTTGGCATCACCACAAGACGAGATTGCACCCTTCTCCACTTGGGCGTTGGCCTTTGGAGGCCCAGGATGTCACCTCCTAGCCCTTGACGTCACCTTGGAGGGTTGGGGTTTGATGGATGAGATGGTTCCATAGGTGACTTGACAGAAGGAGACCATGGCAGGGCACTTTGGGCATGACACATGGCCTTTGAAGGCCCAACATCTCCCTCGCCATGCTTGACGTTTGACGTTACACTTGAAGAGCCTACGTCACCATCTTAGGGCATGACGTCACCCTTCTAGGATTTTATTTCATGTAAAAAATTAAATTTTGTATATTGCAAGGGCAAATTTAAGGGGTCGACCCTCTTATGTAGAGACATGATTTTTCATTAGTCTTTTGGATGGCTAGGGCTTCCATATAAATATGGCTAGCCAAGTTTCATTTTATCATCACATCCTCTCACCTTTGTGAGAGAAATACTTCTGAAATTTTCACCTTGTCTTGGACTCTCTCTCGCTTCTACAAGTGCGCTATGCTTGGAAGGTCAAGTAATGGATGTCTTTTGCTGATTTTTATTAGTGTTGTTGCAATTAGGGTTTGTTCTTATCATATCTTGGTGAAGTAAGTAAATTTCTACAACTTTATTTCATTAAATGTTTCATGATAAATTTTACTTGTTCATATTTAAGATCTTGCTTGAAAATACCCTAAAAGAGGAGCATAAGTGCTTCCTCCTCTCACAAGGTTAATATTATCCAAAGTTTGTGAAGGAAATCCTAGCTAGGGTTAGCTTCCCAAAGCCCTAAAGTGCTAGCACTTTAGGATTTTTGTCATAGACTCTTGATTCTTGACCTAGGTGAAGCTATAAGAAGGGAGAAAAGGTTTCTAGGGCCCAAAAGTACTTGCACCTTAGAAGATCCCTCTCCTCAAGGTTTAATCTCTAAGGCCCTAATGTGCTAGCACCTTAGAGATTTAATCCTACCTCTTGGTTACATCTAGATCAAGTTCTAAATTAGTTGCATTTGCTGTTGTAGAGACTCCACATCCCTAAGGCACTAATCTTTAAAGCTCTCTTGTGGTGAAAATGATCAACAAACTCTTTATTCTCAATCTCTCAAGCTAGTTCTAACTTTACTAACACTAACTTGAGCTAATTTGATTGCAAACTTGTTGTTGTTGCAAAAGTTTGCTACAACCATACTAAACATACACTAATTTGCTGCATAAATTACTCTAGTAGTGGCCTAACATACCCAGAAATTGCATCTAACAATTGGATATTAATCTACTAAGTTTATGCTAAGTTTATATTGTCAATTGTTGCATTCCTGAGGCATATTTATTGTTGTTGTTACAAACTTATACTTGTTGTTATAAACTATTGAACTACTGCAAATTTGTACCAGCTATAGCAATTTATCATTGTCTAGTGTCTTATGAGGTCTTGATTGCATGTTTATACTTGGAAATATATATATGTGACAAGTGCCCTTGTTCCAGGGAGGTACTTAAACAGCTCCATACCTCATCCATTTCAAAAACCTAGACGTATCATTAGGTGATAAAGAGAGGGGGGTAGGTTTGGCTAACAAACTTGCTACTTTGATCCCTTGAGGTCATCGAGGAAGCCTTCCTTGTGGTGGACCTCCTCCATCACTAAAACGAGGGGATTTCTTACTAAGGTGACAGCGGTAGGATTTCTTGTAGTTACGCAAGATTTAGGCTACTTGTGGTGGGCTTTGCACAAGTACAAATCCTGTTATAACACCCTAGAAACCCTTAATCGAGAGAACCAGCACCATCATAGTTATCTATTAATAACCATGGCCAAACTGGCCAAACCAAGCCAACACTGACCAATTGAGGCTTCTTACAATGGAGTATCTCAAGCCGTTAAATAGGCTTCATCAATTACAACCCTAATTCTTTTACCAAAATTAGATTACAATGCAAAGACATGCATGGCCTCAAGATAGCCATGCAAAGACATGCATGAGTGGAGATAGACATGTGAAGACATGCATGGTGTGGACAGCCACGCGAAGATATGCAAGGACATGCATGGCCTCGAGATAACCATACAAAGACATGCATGTAGTGGAGATAGCCATGCAAAAGCATGCATAGCATGGGGATAGCCATGCAAAAACTCACATCAAATACCATGGGCCCATAAACCACTAACGGTAAACCCAACAATGACCGAATCAACGACTCTATGACCGAATCAACGACTCTATGACCAAGTCAAGATTAATCCAGCAGATTTGTCGTAACTTCTTGTTACTGACTTTGACTCACTTAGCTTAGCTTTACTTTGGCTTACACTCTCAATTTGACTTCAACTTTAGTTGTTACTTTGATTCAACTTAATTTTTCCAATGAATATTTACATTCATAAACACTTGATTTGAAATCCCATTTTTGCTTTACTTTAACTTATTACATTGACAATATGGCCCTTTTTTATAACTGTTTACATTATGGCCCTTTTGATAACTCTTTAAATTATGGTCCTTTTGATAACTCTTTACATCAATAGACCCTTAACGAAATCACTTTTATGATTTGACAATCATGACCCTTTTGTTAGCTTTTTACATGAATAGACTATTAACAAAATCACTTTTATGACTCCTTTGACTCTTAACAAAATCACTTTTATGACTCCTTAAACTCTTAACAAAATCACTTTTATGACTTGATTAGGAAAGATTAGGAACACTTTTATGACTTAATTCAGGAAGATTTGGAAAAAAATAACTTCTCTAGATCTTTGGACTCAAACAAAAAAAGGTCCTAACGACTTCATTTAAAATAACTCTAGCAAGTTCCAATTCTTTGGTTACAAATCAATGCATTCATTCTTCAATATAAAGGAGAAAATAAAGATCATGTATCCAATGTGGGATGAACATTCAAAAATAAGGTTTTCACATAC
This sequence comes from Picea engelmannii, assembly GCA_009831015.1. Classification (NCBI taxonomy): domain Eukaryota; kingdom Viridiplantae; phylum Streptophyta; class Pinopsida; order Pinales; family Pinaceae; genus Picea; species Picea engelmannii. The sequence continues at coordinate 226,075 of ML786885.1, read as the reverse complement.
CTCTAAACTTCGCATGCTTCACAATTTCCAACTAACATTTGTTGCACATGGGTCGGTAAGAGATCTTCTAAGACTTGTTGATATCACCTTTCTAAATTATCATGTGCATTTGTTTCATACTTGCATAATTGTTTTCTTGTTGGACAAATCTTTGTCAATGGATCAACCTTGAATAGTTAGTAGATCACAACTTCCCGAAATGTTGCGCTACCACAAGGAACGTCTACATTGTAGATCCCCCGCACTTTGACTTTTGATGTTTTACCTTACCTTCTTTACAAGGGGCGCCTCTATAGTTGATATGGTAGAGCAACTAATCACATCGTCAAATCCATTCAAGCAAGATCATATTACATCTGAGAGCAGTTCCTCTTTGTACTTAGCTCTTTGGCTCACTGCTTTTAATGTGTGCATCCCTCTCATACATGCTCTCTAAGTAGCTCGATGCTCAACAAAGTTCGTGTCAATTGGCTTTATAACAATAGCAGGTCTATTAAAGCATTGCTTCGTCCTCCTTTTTTACAATAATGGAGCTTCTTAGTCACAACAATCTCCATGCTCTGACAAATCAACACTAGCAAGCTCATTCTTTGTTATTGGGCTAGCCGATTTCTAAGCCCTCTTTGACAAATAATGAATTTCTGGGTTGGTCAATTTCTAAGCAATATTAAGTTTGTGATATCAACATTCTTGGCGGTGCTCTCTAAACACACTCTTTAAGCCCTTGGTTCATTATTTCATCGTATTCACTGTTACTTCTATTCGCTTTTATAGAGAAATTATTCAATATTTACATTTGATCTAGGGTTATGCAAATTTTTTGCCACAACAAGTTCTCTCTAACGCAATGGATTGATTATACATCATTTACTGTGAATTTTTTTTTGACATGGCACTTTTATGCAGCCTTTTCACGTCAAGAATTCTAATCTTTTGTCATGATATTACCAACGATTTCCACACTAATTGACTCATTCAACATATCTATTCAAAATTCAATAATTTGGTCATCATCAAAACAATATCTCAAAGCATATTCAATTCGGCTAATTAAATCTGCAAATTTCAAGGATGCACAATCTCATTGAATAACAACGCCTTCTTCAAGGTTATAAGAGCAACTCTTCATCTCACAACAGTAAGACAAAAACAAAAGTCAATAGGTTCTTTGACAATGATCTACACAATAAATTCTTTCACTTGAAATTTGGAACAAGTTGGATTTTAACAGAACCATTGGAATGAGATCTTGCTAGTGTGTGCAATGTCTATTCTTGTTAGCCTCGAATGTTGTGGGAAGATGCAATTTTCCCCCACAACCATCCTTCTACACATCTTCATCAACAAGGATTAGCATCAACACGATGATCTTTCATTAACTCAAATTTTGAACCTCCCATGGATCACTACTCAATGCATTCATTCCATTCCCATGTGTGTTTTTATTGTACAATTGGTCTCTTTATATAGCTTTAGATGCCCATAACAACCATACCATAATTAGATATTCAATTCAACCATCTTCGTAACTATCTCTCCATGAATCACACAACTTGATCCTATGAAATACTCATCCCTAACTTCTCTCCTTGTCCTCATCTTTGATTCATATGTAGTATTTTATTCATAGTCTACTTCATTGACATATGGCAATGCATTTCTCATATATCACAAGTTGGAGTTGATCCTTCACTATGATTTCTCAAAATTTCCGCAAACATTTGGAGAGATGTTATTTTCAATGAGAAGGTTTCAAGTTCTACTCCTCTCTTCTCCCTCTTGTATTATTCCACCTTATTCCCCATCAAATTCAAGTTAAGAGGAGGAATTAGACACTAGCGCTACTCATGTTGAAAGTTTTGATGATGCAGTTGTTTGTTTGCATGATGAGAGACTAGAAGAGACTTCTACACAAGAGGTTCACCGTAAAAAGTGGGCTATGAAGACCATTAAGGTTGTTGGTGAATATGTTGGTGATATAAATGATTACACGACGATCTAGAGCCAAACACTGAAGGGGAATTTTGCACTCGTGATTAGGATGATGGATGCATGTGATCCTCAAAAACAGTAGGATGCTTATGATAAGATATAAAGGGGCAGTGCTATGGCTAAAGAGTACAACTCCTTGATGAAGAACAATACTTAGGAATTGATTCCACAGACAAAAGGGAAGAATGTTGTAAGATGTAATAAAAAGGGTCTACCATAGAAAGTTCAACTCGGATGGTGTTGTGGGCAAATACAAGGCTCAATTGGTAACAAAGGGCTTCTCACAACTGAAAGATATTGACTACACTTAAACATTTTCTCATGTGGACAAGATGAATTCTATCTGAGTTGTTACAAGATGAATTCTATTTAGGTCATTCTCTCTCTTGTTGGTAGTTTTGGTTGAGAGGCACATCAAATGGATGTGAATAGTGCCTTCTTACACAGGGATCTTCATGAAGAGATCTATACAAAGCAACCACCAAGTTTTCTACAGGATGGTAATCCTCCACTTGTGTGCAAGTTGACAATCCCAACAATCATCCATGCATCATGACAGACAATTCAAAAGTGTTGAATTTAAAGCAGTTGCAAGAGCCATTCTCCGGGAGGATGGCAAAGACCCTAGCCGAGATCTAGAGCCATTCTTGGTTTGGGACCAAACAGTTAGTGCCATGGCAAAAGACCCTTGTTAGGGCCCCCAGTAGATAACTGGGGTTCTTGGTCTGGGACCAAGCAGTAAAGACCCTTGAGAGGGCCCCTAGTATATGACTGGGGTTCTTGGTCTGGGACCAAGCAGTTAAAGTCCCTA
>ML786885.1:197534-212279 GCA_009831015.1 Picea engelmannii | reverse complement strand
CTAATCCAATTCTGTCTAGGAACTGTAGCTAAAGATGGTGCCTAATGAAATCTGGAAAGTCTCAAACTTACAAAAATAACAAAAGCAAAGACTAATTTATGTTTTAGAATGTTGCTCTGAAAGCGTCTTCCACAGCAGCTGCACACTAGTCTGTAACAACAGATCTGTACAGGTTGAGCACACACTAGAGAAGCCTCCAAGAAAAGCATAGTTGATTGATATAGACCGCTGGAAGTCTATCTTTAGCAACTTATCTAATTTTAACGATTCTGTTTTGTTTATGCTTTTTCCAGATTAGAATAGATTGTTTTTCTTAAATTAACAGAAAGTGTTTTTTGTAAAACAAGACTTTATATATTTGGAAAGTGCTTTCTTAGCACAGTTTTCAAGGAATAGATCCCTGCACATGAATCCAGGAATAGATCCCTGCACATGAGTCCAGAATAGGACAGGACAGCTCCCAAGAAGGCTTCAATGCCTTTGGGGCATATTTCCTTCTCTAGCATGCTTTTCCAAGCAGGCTGGGTGCTAGAGCAGATTCAGTCCAGCTTCATTGTAACCCATGACCCTCTGCTTCAGTTATAAAAGCAGCACATGGAAGTAAACTTTAAAGTCACTCATTCACTTTTGAGTGAGCTTCAAGTAGTGAAGCAATTTTCTGAGTTTGCTGAGGCTGATTTCTTTCCTGAGTTTGCTGAGGCAATAAACTGTTACCATGAGCTGAAAACTTTAATATGGTATCAAAGATTGTTTCTGAAACCTTCTAGGAAACCATCTGCAGATAGTAGGGCTTCTATCTGGGATAGGGAGTTGTCAAAAAGTTTCAGGTGTGGGATGCTTGAAAAAGGCATTGTGGACCTATGATATGCTGTTTTAAGTAGCTGATCTGTTTTGTCTAGCAGTGTGTCCTTAAGCAACAGTTTGACTACCTTCAATCTCAGATACGAAGACAAATTGGAAGGCCCTCCAACTTTGTCCCTTAGAAGTGTTGATTATAGATGCTTTTGGAGGAGCATGAGCTTTGGCATCTTGGGGGGAAGTAGGTTGCACCTACAGATGTTGCTTTGTTGGCAGAATATAATAAGAAGATGTGCAAGGCAAAGCAAGTCATCCTCAACTCAGTGAAAGATGACTTGATCCCTCACATCACCAGAAATAAGACAGGTCAGAAGATGTTTGATGCAGTCACACTACATCAGAGTGAGAACATCAATCAAAAGATGCTTCTGAGGAATAAGCTCAGGCCACCCAGATGAGCAACACAAGTACCATAGGCAGTTATTTAATGAAGATTACCGAACTCCGTGATCAATGTACAACAGTTTGGAGAAAAGGTCAAGAGTGAAGAATTAGAACACATAGCTTTGAATGGGTTTTTTCCTTTTCTTGGAAGCCTTTTGTTTGAGGTGTCTCCAAGATAAGTTTCCCACCTTTGAGAAGCTATGGGATGATTTCGCCCAGGGAGGGACAAGATTGGAGACAATTGCAGCTATAGAAGAGGAAGAGCAAAACCTAGCCCTCATCAACAAGATGAAGAAGAACAATGAAAAAGGACGACCCAAGAAGGGTCAACCAGAAGGAAAGAGGATTCAAGATCCTCGAATCATGGTAAGAAAGACTTAAGCCAGATCAAGTGTTTCAATTGTCAAAAGTTTAGCCATTATGCTTCTCAGTGTCCTGAGAAGAAGGGGAAGGGAAAACAACAACAAAAAAAGCAATTTGCAAGGGATGCAAAAGCCTCTGTCGTAGAGGATGTGCTAACATCCAAGCTTGATACAACCTCCTCCATGGTCTCATGCCTTAAATATAACACCGTGTTGAGTGTCAAATGGCATGCAGACAGTGGAGCATCCAAACCTAAGTTGCACGAAACTTGGAAATGGGTACGGGTTTCGGAACCAAGAACACTTGGAAAAGTGACCCATCCCCACCAAAAGGTATGTTAGGGAAATGCATTATATAAAATATACAAATATAGGTTTTCTTAAATAACACATTATATTGAAAGAAAATAAGATTAATAGCTCGATTTCTAGGTAGGTTTAGAAACAAATTAGAGGTTAATTTGTCTTCATTTGTTTATACAATAGGGATTTTTAAACTTTGTACGAGTCCCACTCCCCTTCTGAGCCCTCAAGTGGGCCCAGAGAACCTAAAAAGCGCACTAAAAGACAAGAGTTTCATGTTGAAACACTCTGAAAATGCTCTAAGTCTTACCTTACAACATGTCCAAATAGCAAAATGTTGTATGATACGACTCAAGGCATTTTCGAGGTGTTTGGTACTTGTTATCTCCTTTCAACAAGTTTCTGATACTAGTAACTGGATAGGTTAAACATGTCCTGCAACTTAGATCCAAGCACATGACCTTGAAAAAGAAGTCTTTCAGTAGACTTTCAGAGTAAGGAGGAGGAGGAATACAAGTGGAGCTTGGTGATGATGCAATGTATCCAGTAGCATGCAGTCCAAGGGAAATATGTAAAGGAGACCAGGAAGCATGGTATGCAGACAAAGACACATTGGTCAGAAGATAGAATAATCCATCAAAAGCTTACGCCTATGGTAAATTTGCTTATGTATTGTGCCGAATTTAGAAATTCTTCACTGGTATTTGCATTTGATGCCAAAACCTTAAGAATTCAATTGTGCAACAAGTAAAAGTTTGGAGCATGTGCACATGTCAAGAGAACAGAGTTTACAAGAACGGCTCATCTTTGCAGGGTATTTTTAATTAATTTTTGAAGTGTTATATCCCACATTCCAGAATTTTGTGCACTTTTACTTATTCATATTGAAACGTGCTGGATATACAAAATAAGAACTCAAATCTAATAGTAGAAACATTAATATCCATGGAGGTCAGTGCATGGTGTTTCCAATAATCAAAATTATTGTGTGAAGGTGAAGCCTTGTGAAAGTATACTCAAAGAAAAAATGCTTGTATTATTAGAAATTGCTTTCTAGAAATTACTTTGAAAAAAGCTCAAAGAAGGTACTTTGAAAAAGGCTCAAAGAAGATACTTTGAAAAAGTAGAAATTACTTTTAACTTTGAAAAAAGCTCTCAAAAAAGGATACTTTGAAAAAGTTGTTTGAAAAAAGCACTCAAAGAAGGCACTTTGAAAAAGGTAGAAATTATTTTGAAAAAGGCTCAAAGAAGGTACTTTGAAAAAGTTGTATTTGGGCACAAGAGTGAGGGCTCATTACTTTGAAAAAAGGCTCAAAGAAGGCTTCTCATTCTCATTGTATTTAGGCACACTAATGTGGACTCAAACAAAGGCACAAGTGGAGATTGCTTTAGAAGGGTTGTATAGTGATCATTTTTGTATCATTGTACTTTGTGGCTTGGCAATGGGATGCAACAACAAAGATTGTAATTGACAAAAGAAATCGCTCTTAAGTGCTAAGAGCTTGTTGTATCAAATATTGAATAAAAATATCACTTTTTTGTCAAGGTGGATGTTCCTAGACCTGTCCCAAAATTTGAATAAAGGGGTCTAAGGAACATTGTACACTTGTATGTGATTGTATATGGTTTTAAATGCTTGAAGGTGTTTTGTTACACACATATTTAAGTTGCCAAGCAAATCAAACAAACGATGCTCACACGCTCATGAAGGATAATGGGGCAATTTGAAATTAAAAGCATGTAAAGAGCAAATTGTTGTTTGCTCATCTAGTCTTTTGAAGCACTAAATTGATCATACATCGTAAAAATTGAAGTATAAATCATTGAAATTGAGCAGTGAATTGTACAAAAGGGTAAAGTGCCAAACCCTTTCAAGGAAAATGTTTTTCAAATTAATTGTGAATGTTATCATCACGACCTGCCTGAAATTTGAATAAGGAGGTCAAGTGAGTCAATCAAAGATCAAATCATTACAATCACACATTTTAGGGTGCATTATCGGTAGTACCCGACACTCTAAGGTGACATCAAATTCAAGTGAACGTGATATAAAAGAAACAAGTGCAAGAGAACGAGTGCAAGCAAGCAAGTACAAGCAACCATGACAAGTGAGCACGCAAATAATAAGAAATTGGTAGAGGAAAGCGTTTACAAAACGCCTCTCAAGAAATCAAGGAATTGCAAGAGTACAACCATGAATTGCATAATCAAATTGATATGAAAGATAAATTGTTTGAAACACTTGAGTGGAAGTTAATTAAAATCCAAAACATAATTGATCAAATGGTTGATACAATACAGTCAGCAAATGATCTTTGAGATGAAATAGAAATGAAAGATCAATTGATTGATGCACTTCAGATAAAATTAAGAGAAGAGCAAAATCAAATTGATGACATGATTGATGCAACCTCTACAACAAATCAAAAGGTTGATGCGAGTTGTGATACAGAAGATTTAATAGAGAAGACTAATGAAACATGTACTACAGAAGAGTTCATCCAAATGATTGATGCGACATGTGATACAAATGAGATTATGCAAAAAGTTGATGCAGCTTGTGACACACAAGACATAATACAGATGGTTGATGCTAAATGTGATACAGAAGACTTGATGGTTGATACAAAAGACACAGAAGACAAAACCACCACATAAAGAATCCAAAGCTTAAGCTTGGATCCCTTCAACTATGAATCATTGGAGAATAGATGAAATATCCAAAGCTCAAGCTTGGAACCTATCAACCAACTTCAACAAACTTCTAACCTTGTCCCTGACAGGGGGGAATATCAATGATGATAGTCAAGCTTCAAGATTCGAAGTCCTATCAGCCATGAAAATCAATCAACATTTGGGAATTCCAGCATAGCAAATGGTTTCCTCAAATCAAATCAATCAAATCAAAAGAATGGGAATGTTCAGACATGGCAGTTGTTCACTTCCAGATGAATTATTCAACTTCTAGACATTGGCTATTTTTCAGGCGTATCTTCAACGAAGCTCAATTTAGTAGTTTCAGATTGAAAATGATACCAGTTATTATTTTGTTACTGGTACAATTATTCAGACTTGTGCTTGAGGGGGGAATGTTACATAATGAGTCCCTAGACAATCACAAAGTTCGAGACCACATTGATATGAGTTGTAAACCTCATCTATTCATGAGGTGTTGTCATGATCCATTGATGAGTTGTCAATGAGATCTAAATCTAGATATGGTCAATCTATGTACTATAAATTCATATCATCAGATCAATACAATGAGCATCAGAATGGCTTAAGGCCTTTTCCGCCATTTCTTGTCTCGTTTTGTTTGTGCTCACTTCTTAACACTCCATACAATCCTGACCACCACTCCGATTTTTTTTCCAGCCACCGATTTAAAAGAAATAAGGCATCAAGCACTTGCTACCCGTTGCTATTAGGAAGGATAGCCACCATTTGAGGGTGATTAAGATAGCCATCGTATGATAAACACAAGTCAAGTGTCGTGCCAATAGGCTTCAAGTCGCGACCCTCCAAAATTCCAAAAACATGAACAAGCGAACTTTAATCTAAGGAGAATAAGTTAAGGGTTTAAAAAAGGGGGAAAAATAAGTCAAAAGCACATTGAATGAGAACAACGATAAAACTCCTCATAATTTTATTTGCATTGGGATTTATGAAATGTTCACATTAAGTTGAGAAGAAAATATTACTGTATTTTGAACTTAAGAAAAGAATATAAGTATAATTGATTTTTATAGATAATAGAAAAGTACTTTTTAAATATCCAAGTTGGTACTTTAAAAAGTAAAGTGACTCAAAAGTTATTAAAAAGGTTATTTAATTGTAACTCCAAGGTTTATAAAAGTTATCAAGGTTAAAGGCTATAAAGTATTAATTCTTCAATCAAAATTAAGGAAAAGGTTTAATTATTGTTAAGTGAAAGACATCATTATTAATTGAAGGGAAAAGTTATAAAAAGGTGGTTTTTTAAGAAAAAAAAAACTTATATTCAGAAGTTGAAGAAAAGTAATATATATATACACACACATACACCCACAAAGGAGTTATAAAAGGTGAAGTATAAGGTTACAAGCATTTATCATTTAAATATACAGAAATAAAATCAAATTGCTGAGTGGAATCAAAAGAAAAATATTTTATTATATTCTAAGTCTATCCTATATCAAAAAGAAAGGAGTATTATAAAAAATTAATACCGTAGGTGTTATTTAATCATTGATTCAAAGGAAGAGGTATATAAGCTTCATAACAGGGAATTATTTATCGTAAATTATCGACGAAAGTAAAATGGAGTCTAGTAAGTAAAATGGAAGATTTACTTATCAAGGTTGTTGTGTTTCATGTTACAGGTCATTTACATTAAAAAGGTGTATTCAAGGAAGAGAGGTTAACATCACCATCCACATGACCATAACCTAGGATGAGAATTACATTAATATCAATTTGGTAAATCAATTATTAATTCCAGAATTGAATATAATTGAAAAGAAAGATATTTTTAACAATAAACAATATGAAATTAAGGAATTACAAGTGACAATTGATGATTATGAATGTATATCTCAATTCAATGTCACAAGTATGTATAAAGAAGAGATTGACATAATACTTGGGTTAACCTGGTTTTAAAAACTAGGTACCTTCATCTTAAATATGGAGAAAAAGTTAGTGATGTTTCCCTATAAGAAGAATATGATGACATTTCAAGACACTACTATAAGGTTAAAGTTGATAATATCTTCATTAAAAGACTTGAAAGATATCTCGAAGGTGATCCTTCAAGAAAATCAAAAATCAATATAAAGGATGCAAAAAGAATTTGACAAAGTTATCACGGATAAAAACGAAGTTTCTCACTTAAAAGACCACAGTCAAAAACTACTTACACGGATCAAGAAGTCAAAGGATAGAAAACAATGCGTTCAGAAGTTGGAACAAGAGACTCAAGATCTCGAGAAGAACCTATCAGAAAAAAATGAAGAAAATTCTCGTTTGAGGAACCTTAATCAAGGGCTACTAGAACAAATTAGAAAGTTGAAAGAAGAGAAACTTGAAAATCCAAACATTAAAGATATCGATAAATCAGATAATGAAGAAAATTCGCATCTAAAAAATCGTAATCAAAACTTACTGATGCAAATTAAGAAGCTTAAGAATGATAAGAGGTTGTTGGGAAACAAGTTAGAACAAATCCATAAGGAAGCATCAAAGTCATCAGGAGTAAAAATCCAAGCTGTGGAAAAAGGAACAAATACAAATCCAATCCACATCACAACTCAAGAAGATGCCAATCCAGTTGAAGAAAAGACATACTAATAGAAGTTCATCAATTAACCAAGCAACGTCAATGCATGAAGAAAATCATATACCGAAATTAAACCAAGAAAACACTAAAAGCATGATAAGGGAAAATAATGTTATAAGAAATCCTTATCGACATCCAAATCATAAAAATAGATATCTTAAAGAATCAGTGTATCAATATCACTTAAGTCGAGAACAACTAAATTATCGCCCGAAAAATATTGATACCGATACAATTAAGTCTCATGATAACAGTTCATCGTGGAAATGCAACATTCCACAAAGAATTGAATTAGGATGGTCCGATCCTTTTACAGTTTGAAAATTTTGCTCAACACTTAAAGGTTCATATCGTCTCGTATCATCAACTCTGACAACATAAAGAACAAAGAATTATGTGAAGACATTACAAGCAAGAGTAAAGACGTAAATCATTTTCATCAATATGCTTTGAGGACAAAGCATTTCTAAAGGGGAAGGCAATGTTATGAACATAAATAACATGAATATATATAAGATAATATAAATAATAATAATTGATTAAAGAAGGTACATAATGAAAAGATGTGTCTTATCAAAAAGACATGATTATTGATGAAAAGGCACTCAGCCTAGATATCTATAACAGGCCCTCAGTTGTAATCTATCATCTCATTCATTCTTATACATTTACTTACATTTACTCAATATATTATTATTTCATCCTAAATGGATTACTTTATATTCCAGATACTTTGGATAATTTATGTGTGAACGAACATTGTTCGTCTCAAAATAACTATTATCCTAAATGAATAATACAATTAAAGGTGACATGAAGACGTAGTGATCGGTAAGGTAAGCCATAGGCTAACACCCCAAAGGTTAATCCACAGATTCTAGACAAATCAGATTCTAGTGCAGGTATAGAGACCATTTTGCCTTCCAGTTCAGTTAGAAGGCCCAAATAGTGCAAGAAGCACATAAGCAAGTAGGAGTGCCTAAGACTTCTTTCCAAGTGAGTCATCCTCCTAAGAAGTTTCCTAATTATGTTGGGCACTATGTTAAATTTTTAACTTGTTTAGCTCCGACAGTCTTCTCCACGCTACTAAGGCACACTCAACCAGCAGATACAATAGCAGTGAGGGAACATTTATTGCAAGTCCTTATAACAACAGTATGGCAATGGTTTGCCTTGGTTCATGTGCACAACAAAGTGTGAGAGAGGCACGGTTATGTAGGAGATTTTAGATACTCGTTTCCTCTCCCTTTCGTAAGAAAAGAGAGGGGATCAGATCTTTTGAGACGTACTCTTTCCATAAGATTAATATATAGAGCTTGAAAAATTATTAATTTAGCCTACCAATATACATAGTTTCGCTCGTTTAGCTACAAGTAAGATCTTGAAAGGTCCTACCGAGCTAAAAATAGAGAGGTAAGTCTGGAGGACACGCACATGCCTTGAACATGCATTCTCCAATCTTAGTATATTTCCAATTCTGCCACCTTCAATTAAACCCAATTCCCTATTGTTCCAGATTTAGCAATTTCCAGTTTGCCTTAATTTAGTTCAATTTTAGAACACATAGATGATCTATTCTAGATAGGGCGCAAATACCTAGGTTTCCTAAGCCGCTTCCATGGGTAAGATTCCAAATTAGGTAGAGGGTACAGTTCTCAAGGAAGAGGATCCAAGATTGCATGCTCTAGTATGTCTTCTAGTTGAAGCGCACTTACCTGAAAACACCTATCCATGCAACAAGGGCACACTAGGTGATTAGACTAGGGTTAGGGTTTGAGTGAATCACCTTGGGTGCTTCGTGCATGTGACCAGATACATTACATCTTCCCTCGTCTTCCTAATCTATAAAGAAGATGCAAGGCACACCACTATGTTGGTTAGCGATTTTTTGGTGTTGAGCTATTGCAGTGTATTTTCTTCTTTTCATATTCAATTGAAAATAGATGTGATAGAGTGTTCAAATCTGTGTATTTATTCTACAAATTCTCAACATTATGGGTTTGTAGGTTAGCATACTTAGATCTACTATTTTGATAAAAGCTTTCAAGTTTTCGGCTACCTAGGATTTAAGTTATTCTTTCCAAGTATAAAATCTACTTACCGTGGTCTGAAAATTAACACACTAATGTCTTCCAATATTGATGCAGAGCCTTCCAATTATGAGGAGGCAACAGGTGAGTAGGTATGGTGAGATGCCATAGCAGAGGACTATAACTCCATCCTAAGGAATGATCTTTGGAAATGGTGTCGAGACTAGCAATGAACTCAATGATTGATTCCAAGTTGTTGTACAAGGTGAAGCATGCAGCTAATGGTAGTGTTGATATGTACAAGGCCAAGTTCATAGCGAGGGGATTCCTCCGAAAAGACAAAGTAGACTATGAGGAGACCTTTACTCCAATTACCAAGCATACTTCCATCAGAACCAATGTCTTTAGCATCAGTGCTTGGTTGGCCTTTATATCAAATGGATGTTAAGATAGCTTTTTTATGGTCTAATTGAGGAAGAAGCATACATTAATCAACCAAGAGGTTTTGAGGTGCATGGGTGGCATACTCATGTGTTCAAGCTAAAGTAAGCACCATATCCTTGGTACTCACTGTTTGATAAGTACCTATAAAGCTTGGGCTTCACTGAGACTACTAAAAATCCTAAATTGTATTATTTGTTTGATAAATACGATCCGCTTATCTTAGTGTTGTATGTAAATGACCTTATCTTTACATGTAGTTCAGAGAAGCTCATCACATAGTACAAGAAGATACTGGAAAGTGAATTTGACATGAAGGACATAGGCCTAATGCATCATTTTATGGATCTAGAGGTTTGGCCAAGATCCCAAGAAGTCTTCCTTGGACAAAAGAAGTAAGCAGTAGAGATTTTGAAGAGATTTTAGTGTTCAAATGATGGAATGTAAAGCTCTAGAGTCTAGCCACTCCTATAATTCCAACTTTGATGTTATTTGTTGACTTCAATTCATATTTGGTAGATCTTTCTCTATATAGCTATGTTACCGAATCCATGGGGCTGCGGGGTTGGCTCCGCGAATCCCCGGATCGAATATGGATTCAAATCCACTTCATGGCACGATACTCTAGTATGTGTCACTGTTTCACCACCCCTTTGGGGAGATATGATGTTCAAGTGTCTTCATGTGTTTACGTCACTGGGTAGCTTGCCTGTGTTGGGTGACTAGTCGTTGTTCGGTGGATTTCCCTTTAGGGTGCTAGGTGTAGGTCGAGGTCTGAGTCGTTTCCATCTCCAAGTCCTCCATCGTCGTTTAGTGGGGTCGATTCTTGCGGATAGAGTCTGATGCATAAGCTGAAGAATTTAAACACCAACGTCAATTATTAATTTCTATTGTGACTCCGGCCACGATGGTTTATGTATTGGGTTCATGTTATAAAGGAATGATTTTTAACTAGTTTGGCCCCCAATCCTTTATAACATAAAGGAATGAATATTAATAGCTTGCCCCCTTATTTTATGTTTTTTATTTTTATAGTACTTAATGTTATACTTATATTAATCACTATTTAATAATTATAATCATTAAAAAAGTTTATGATTTATAAAAACAATTAATATTTAATACTTATAAAAATACCTCTATTATAAGTTTATTAATTTAATATATTAACTATTTTATAGAAGTATTAAATATTCTAAATATATAAGTTGTATATTATAAAAATTTTAATTTTTAAAAAATTTATATAAATTTTATTTTTTTAAATTATAAAAAATATATTTATATTGTTTGTATTCGCCATTTCCATGGTTTATCTAGATCCTGGCTTTTCAAAAATTGACGGATAAATATGCGGATCTGGTAACTTAGCTATATAGTCATTTGATCGGTTCCCTTATTATCTAATAAATACCATGACTAATATTTGTTTTGTAGTGAACACATTGAGCCAGTTCATGATTGAGCCCCAACTAATTCTTTCGATGGCTATAAAACATGTCCTTGGATACTTGAAGGGCACAATTCACTATGGTCTGAGGTTGAGAGAGATCACAAATCTATCTTTAGCACCTTATCTAAGTGTAATAAGTTATGTTTATGCTATTTCCAAAGTTAGAATATATTATTTTATCTTAAGTTAGTAAAAAGTGTTTTTTATAAAACAAGACTTGATATATTTGGAAAATGCTTTCTTTAGCACAGTTTTCAAATTTCTAGGAATAGAGCACAAATCCCAAGAAAGGGCACAATTCACTATGGTTTGAGGTATGAGTGTTAGAATTTAAGGGCAAAAGCAGTAGACTAGCTAGAAACAAAAATTCTTATATTTTTCAAATCATTAGCTACTGTAATTATATGACCATCAAGACATTTAAAAATCTGATGCATAACCTGACAGCAATAGTGAATAAATAACATACATAACCCAAATCTGAGTATTAACACAGCTATAGAAGAGAACAAATGTAACCGATTAGTTGTTGTTGCCTTCCTCCAATGTATGCTCAGAAAAGCTTAGTGAATCATGGATCAAACCCTCAAGGTAGATCTCCTCGTGGACATAGGGACAATGCCAAGAAAGACTCTTAGGTTAAGCAATCAAAACCAAAACTCAGCAAGCTGGAAAACCAAAGTCAAGAACACAGTCCAAGCCACTATCCAAGTATTAGGGCTAAATCATTGTCCAACCTAGGGTTGGAAAAACAAACCCACAATCAGCATTAGGCTTATTTAACACATTCAGCCTAACTTTAAACACAGATGCCCACTTCAAGCAGAGACAAGTACCAGCAGTTCAATATCAAGCCTAACAATCCAATCACAAAGCATAGAAACCAAGGCAGTTGACTAGGATGAGCACCAACAAACCAACAACAAACACAGAAACCTAAACGACAGGTAGGGATGGACACTAGCAATCCAACGGCAAGCACAAATAATCACAGCTAACAAAGATAAACCCTCGATAAGCTGGTGCAAACCAAGAACATGCAAGAGAGAACTGAAATGACCCTTGTAAACTTGTCCAAAAGAACCGCAGGAAACCTTAGTCTTAATATCAGCTTGGAGAAGGTAGATCGCATGCATCAAGTGTCTCAAGGGAGGGAGAGACCACTCCTATATATAGGTTTTAGGTAGGTAAGAACATATTAACCAATTATGGTCCACTTGACATAGCTTTAGGGTTAGGTTAACACCTAAAAATAACAAATAATATTTTACCATTTAAAAACGTCATGTGGTAAATCCAATGGACCATAACCAAGTCAACAAGGTAATAAATTAAATCGATGAGGTGGGTTCCAAGATCATGGCGACCAACTTTCTTTAGAAAAAAGTAAAGTCCAAAATATAAATTCAAAACAACACATAATCATAAATTTAGGAGGGTAATAACTCAAGCAAGGGGTTTCATCAATAATAAACAATAAGAAAAAGTCAAAGGTCGAGTCCTTCTTTAATGGCAGTATGTCCACATGAGCCCCACGATATAACTTATAAGTTTTTTATCATCCTAGCATACGTGGAAGACTAATGACGTGATCATGCCTTTCTTCTTAACTGCTCCTAGGTCATATGAACCATCTCGGGAGAGAAGAAGGTCACACATCATCTCGGCTTGGTACTTAGACCAAGAATCTGCCTGGTCCCAGACCAGGATACCCCAGAACACATCCGGGGGCCCTAGAATATATCTAGGGGCTTAACCACCAAGGTACACAACCAAGGATCAATCCAAGCACTAAACAAGGATTCCATGGAACACATCCAGGGGCCCTAGAACACATCTAGGGACTTATATCATCAAACTACTTAGTCCCTGACCAAGAACCCTAAAAGAATACTAGGGGCCCAACTAAGGTCTTTTTCCATGGCTCTAACTGCTTGGTCCCAAACCAAGAACTCCAGAGGGGCACTGGGGCCCTAGATCACAACTAGGGTCTATGCCATCCTCCTAGAGAATGGCTCTTGCAACTGCACTAATTTTAACACTCCCTGTCAGCAAGAGAGGCATTCTCAGCAACACCAAGCTTGTCTTGAAAGTACACAAACTTTGTCAACGATAGAGGCTTGATCATCAATATATCTGTAGTTTCTTCTGTAGTCGGAACATACTGAATGTTGAGAACATTCTTCTACACCATGTCCTGAACATAGTGATATCTCATCTCAATGTGTTTCGATCTGTCATGAAACACCGAATTCTCAAAGAGCTTTATACAGCTCTGGTTATCAGAATGAACTACTATGGGTTCCAGCTCAGCACTGAACAAATCTGAGAGTAGTTTTCTAAGCCACATTTCTTCTTTACTAGCATCACTTGCAACGATGTATTCTGCCTCTGCAGTGCTTTGGGCTATGGAGCCCCGCTTCCTGTTGGACCAGGAGATCACAATTGAACCCAAACTGAAACAATATCCGGAAGTGCTCTTCCGGTCCACTGTACTGCCAATCCAATCTGAATTTGAATAACCATGAAGCATTACACCTCCACTGGAAGTGTATCTGAGCCCAAAGGCTATAGTACCCCATATATATATGAGAATATGCTTAGTAACAACCATATGAATGTGTTTCAGCTCACACATGAACTGACTGAGAGCATTCACTACGTAACAAATGTTCGATCTGGTGTGTACTAGGTATATCAAGGACGCAATAATCTGACGGTATATTGTAGGGTCTTCTAGATCTGAACCTGTAGCTTGATCATGTAACTTCTTTATGTTAGAAATCATAGGTGTGGTCATGGACTTATAGTCCAGCATCCCAAATCTCCGAAGCACATCAACTGAATACTTACCTTGGGAGAGAAAGATCTCACCAGGGCTCTGCCACACCTCTAAAACAAGAAAGTAATGCATAAGACCCAAGTCCTTCATTTCAAACTTTGTCGACAGCTCCCTCTTAGTCTGAGCTATCAGATGTTCCTCACCAGTAACGAACAAATCATCCACATATAAAACCAAGATCACAGGATGATTCTTCACAATCTTTATGTAAAGGTTAGGATCTGCTATACTCTTGGAGAACCCAAGACTGAAGAAAACTGTCAATTCTTCCATACCAAGCTCTCGAAGCCTGTTTCAATCCATACAAGGCTTTCTTGAGTTTGCAGACATGGAATTCCTTCCCATGGATCACAAAACCCTCAGGCTGCTCAATATAAACCTCTTGCTCAACTTCACCATTAAGAAAAGCAGTCTTAACATCCATTTGGTGAAGTTTCCAACCAAAATTGAAGCAAAAGAAATGATGACTCCGATAGAGGTATACCTGGCAACGAGAGCAAAGATCTCATCATAATCAAATCCCTCTTTCTGAGAGAAATCACGAGCCACAAATCTAGCTTTGTATTTTTCAACACCGCCATCTACTGCATGCTTTATTTTGTAAATCCATTTAGAGGTCACTATTGATTTTCCTTGTGGTCTTGGGATCACTTCCCATACATCATTATTCAATATTGACTCATACTCTTCTAGCATGGCATCCTTCCACACTTCATGCTTGGCAGCCTCATCAAAAGTGGAAGGTTCATAGTTAA
>ML786885.1:151872-165956 GCA_009831015.1 Picea engelmannii | reverse complement strand
AGTGACTGGAGTTTCGACATTTAAACTTCCAGTTCTTTTAGAAGGCGTACAAGAACTAGTTCAGCTCACAAGTCTTTAGCTATAGAAGTAGAATGGTTCAGAAAGACAGGCTCGAAGAAATTCGAGGCCATTTTGTAATCGAATCTGTGGCTAGTCCAACCCATTAATATAATCCATAACCGTTTCTGTAAAAAAAAAAACAAGATAAAAAGACTTTAATGAAATCCAACTAGGTATATAATGTAACTCAAATATAAATATGATCTAAACTTTTGAACAAAATGACAATTAGAAAGAGAGGGAATTCTACAAAACAAATAAATTGAAAAGAAATGAAAACTCACACACTAATTTACATTGTTGCCACATGAACCAAACATGGGGACCCTCCAAACTAGCACATGCACAAAGAGACTAAAGAGTGGATAAAATCAAATCTTTAAATTGCTCAAAAGCTTGCTTACAATCCCAAGTTCAGAATTTTTATTCAAAAATATGAAACCCCTCGTATATGCTTCACTCGCTTGCATATTTATACATCACAAAAAGAAACTAATCCGCTGATAACACTCAGCCTAGCCAACTAATTGCTATTTTAATCATTCATCTAGATGGCATTTGACCTCCACAATGGCCAAAATCATGGAAAAAACGTGAGCACACAAATATGGGTGAATTTTCTTGCCAAAACTATGTATTGTTTTGTTGACCAACTGAGTTGACTGCACGTTGACCGGGCTTGTGCAAGGGACTTTTTGCCGAATCAATAAGTAATGAACCATCTAGTGAACACAAGGAACAAAACCCATGTTCTCGTTTTTTCCCATATCGCTTGTATATACCTCAACAAACGAGAAATTACCAGAACACCTAATTTCCTATAAAATATGGTAAAACAAATTAACGATGCACAAAATTTTCTAAAATTCAAAAATTAAAATAAAATGATAAAAATACCTTTGAGATGGTTTTATTAGTCAAAATAGAGACAAAAGGTGGTAAAAGTAGCAGGTGATGAGTTTATTTAGACTGGGATGAGGTTTATTATCATGGCAAATTTTCACCAAAATTGAGGCCCAACAATGACTCCAAAACATTTGTTGATAAGTAGATGACAATTGTCTTGTTGTACCCAACCTATATGATAAATATAGGGGTGAGGGGTGGTGGAAGTTGTAGACACTTGATAAAATTGTGGGAAATGAGGTTCTTTTGGCTATCATTGTCAAGGATTGTGCTGGCTATTTGATCTTTGATTAGTAAATAGGAGATCTAAAGGTGGTGCAACATGTTCTTTAGCCATTAGAAGTAAAGATGGATTTTCTTATACAGGATTAGGAAGCGGGATGATGTCAGGTTGAGATGTACGATTAAGGGATGGAGGTGTCTCATAATACTCAAGGGATTGTTCCCTAGTGTATAAGGTTTTGATGTGGCTTGACATGGTAAAAATATGCAATCCATGACATCATGATATGGGTTTTATGATAGTGGCACCATCACAGAGGATGAGAAGAGGGAGTGGTGCTACCATAAATATTAGAAGCATATGTTGGGGTTGGTATGTAACGGGAATGGAGATTTGTGGTAGGTAGGGCGTGAGCACTAGAGTTAGGGCTAGGGTTTTTGGGGTGGGATGGAGTCTTGCAAAATCCCAATGTTGATATTTGAAGAAAAGAAGCCTTAGGAAAATGTCTAAGGTTTGCACCAAAGAACCCTAGGTGGGAGGGAATACTCCAAGAAACCAAGTCTAAGCAGGAGAGTGGTAAGGTGGGAGGGTGGCCTCCAAAGATCCTAATGTTAACTGAATCTTTGCATGAAAGGAGTAGGCCTAGACCAACTACTCCTATACCAAATGGTACATAAAATATTTGAACTAGCAATGAAAAACTCAGAACGATCGAAAAAGAAGAAGAAAAAATAGCTCATAACCAATTGCTCACTTTATTCACTTAGCCAAAGCCCTTCTTATAGTTTTACATTAGGACCACTTTAAATTAACCGCCAAACATAAAATAATAAACTAAGATGCACACAGCTTGAAGGATATAATAAATAGTAAATGATGCAATGCAAACAATTCAAGGGTTGAAAGTATGCAACTAACTACTAATTAATTATGTTGGAATTTTGGGAATGTCTCGTCAAAGGTGGGGCATTTTTGGTGATGTAATCTCCTTGGTGGGTGCTCTCTCATGTTCTATAACATCTTGATAATGATGATTCCATTAAATACCATGCATACCATCATGTTTCCAAAGAAGCTTTTTGTGATGGTGATGTATGCTTGCATGAGGACATTCCACTAGCCATCATCATTTATAGGGAGGACAAGGGTTTAGTATGTTATGGTAAATTTCCTTTTCAAATTTCTTAATGTGATGAAAATTTTGATGAGTTGAAGATGATAGATGTGGTAGAAAAATCCTTCGAAGAACAAGAAATTGCAGGTACTTTCATTAGCCCATGTGATAAACAACATGGTAGCTAAGAAGATGATGATGTTGGCACTTGTTTTGTGATTTGGAAATATAGATAAGATGTGGGTTGTCAATTTCTTCATGGAGATCCTATTTATGACACATACAATGAAAGCATGATGGAGGAAAGTATGAATTTAATTTGCACTTTCCATTTCCAATCAACATTAGGAGCCACTTCATGGATCATGAAGAAGGAATTTTCGATTCTATTTTCCTCGATTTTGGACAATGAAAAGATGTTGAGGTACGTGATGCATTTTCTATTGTTAATCAACATATGTGCATCCTCGATGGAGTAGATCTCTTGCAGCATAAGGAGCATTATGCTCACATCACATTTGCAAACAAAATTCAACCATTGATATCTTCAACGCATACCCTTTATATGTACAAAAAATTTGCAATAAGATGTGTTTTTAGGGATGTAATATGTTTGGGACAACAATATGCACAATGATTGTTGTATTGTAGCATTTTTCAACTTTCCAAAATATGACATCAAGCCCTAAATCATGAATTGAGTTGTTCCTTCAAATCTAAAATTTTGTGGCATGCTTCATGTTGATATGTGGTAGAGAGCAACAAAAAAGGGCAACCAAATTTTTATAGTTTTGTCTTGGAATTGCCTTCTAAAACCTTGCTACTTGAGGCAATGACAAGTGATCGATGTGGGAAGGAATGGGAAATAATTTTGGAGCATGCATATCACTATTTTAAGAGATATATTGTAGTGCACAGAGACTATTCTTAGCTTAATGATGGATTTCCTTTCGAAGATGATGATTATATTAGTGTTATCCAACGTTGGATGCAACAAGCATGTTTTAGCATACAAACCTTGGTGTGATTTGGATTTTTTTTCATCTTTAGGAGCTCACTTGCATTTCCAATGATACAATGACAAATATTTTAGCATATTCTCATAAGATGTTTGATGTAGCTTTGTTTTAATTGGTTTCCAAACACAATGGGAGAGCTCATGTGGTTGATGATATAATACAACGACTTCATTAGCTCTTTGATTTCACCTAACATTTGCATCTTCCTATTGTGGATCATGGTAGGAAGAATAAGTTTGATTTTCATGTGCAATAGATTTCATTTTTTATTTCTTTGGCATTTTGGGCTCATGCCTTTATTTGTAACGCCCCTTGAGAATGAGTAGTTAGATGAGCATTATCAAGTCTTTTGTAAGAAATTGGATTTGAAGACATTTTGTATTGTGACAAGGATGTGGATATTTTAACCCATCCTGTCATGGACAATCGACCCTTTGATTCACTTTGCAAGTATTCATTCAACAAAGATTATGGATTTTTTTGCACCCCATAGGGGAGTGCAACCCCCATATGGAGCCAATTGTTACCCATTGAAAATGTATGGTTTATTTCACATTTTGATGGACCTTTCTTATTGCAACACATCAATGTATCCTTGGAGTTTAGTGGTAGTCACAAGTTGAAGGGAGAGATTTTGATGGACCTTTCTTATTGCTCAAGCACTTCTCATCATTTGAGGCAAGGACAAAAGTGTGGAAGATCATTGATGGCTTGATGGATTCTTTTATGAGATGATACGAGGAGAAAGGGAGCCATAGAAGATGAATTCCATACTTTAGGAGATATCCAGAGAATGGTTTATAGTGGAATAAGGGCCAATCACAACCTAAGGAGATGAAAGCCCTACCTTATTTAGTCTCTAGAGGAGGACATTAGGTAAGAAAGGAATGAATGAGCATGAAAGGTTGAATATTGTCTTCGAGGAGGTGGCTAAGGCATGTTGATGACAATAAATAACTCCGATGGGGGATCTTCCATGTATTTAGAGGCATCTTTTTCATTTAAGGAGAATTTTTTGGGGGCAAGCACACATTATTTAATCCATTTTTACATGTTTGGAGGCATATATCACCTTTTAGGTATTTGAGGCTAAAGACACATTGTTTAAGACCTTTTCTACTTATTTTTGGAAATAGTTTTGTCATTGATTTCAAAGACAGGGAGAGACTATAGATGTCCAAGATAAAGATTATTAAAAATATTATTTTTGGATTTTTGATGCTTAGTTTGGATACCCGATCTTTGAAGGAATTTTTACTCTAAATACCTAACTCAAATGGGAGCATAGGTTATATGGTTGTAAATATTATTCTGATACCTTTCCAACAGTATATGGAACTCCCTCTAACTCATTAGGAATGAGGAGATATTAATTTTTCTGTCAGACAACCTAGCCAGAAAATTCAAGTTGGGGTAGCTAGTCTTTACAGGTCGGCCTTAAAAGTGAGCACAAAAACACTATAAATACAAGATAGATGTGTGCATTTGAAGAGCATCAAAGCAAGAAGATCAAGTTTGAGGTGCACATGAGAAATCTGAGGTGTGCAAGAGAATCTAGAGAGTATTCTTGGGGTCTAAAGGTGTGCAAGAGGAGTTTCTTGGAGTTTTAAGGGTGTGCTAAGAAGGACTAAGGTCTATATGTTGAAAAGTGTGATATTTTGAGGTTGTGATGCTGCAGTCTCGAATTATATTATGGGATTGATGCTACGAGGTTCACTAGCGCATGAAGGCTAAATTTGACTAAGGTTCAATCTATGTTTGGGGTATGAAGCAAAGAGAGGCGCTAGAGCATGAAAGTTAAGGGTATGATGATGCTATGAAATACATGAAGTATGAAGCATGCAAGTGAAGTCAGAAGTACTATGTGTATGAAGATCATAGGTTGGTGCCTATACAGGTCTTACTGAGTCGATGCTCAACTGAGGAAATTGGTGTCTCTAATAGGTTGGTGCCTACACAATATCTTGTTGAGTTGGTGCTCAACTAACGAGATTGGTGTCTTTATTAGGTTGGTGCCTACACAATATCTTGTTGAGTTGGTGCTCAACTAACGAGATTGATGTCTCCAGTAGTTTGGTGTCTACATGATATTTTACTGAGTTGGTGCTCAACTAAGGAAATTGGTGTCTCCAATAGGTTGGTGCCTACATGATATCTCGTTGAGTTGGTGCTCAACCAAGGAGATTGATATCTCTAGTAGGTTGGTTCTTACAAGCTTTATAACAGTAGGTTGGTGCCTATAGACATTTATAAAGATAATTTTTTGTGGTTTTCTCCCGCAAGGGTTTCCAAGTTAAACTCTGTGTACCGTGATTTGAGTTTACATGCATCTTGCTTGAAATTTCTGGATAAAAAATGTGTAAGTAATTTCAAAACGTCCAACGTTTCGAGTGGATACTCCACCCATCATCAAGGACTTAAAGTTTATTCGTTAGAAAAGAATGCATAGGTTAGGTATAAATAAGAAGATTATGATGAACGTTGAAGATTGAAAGATGATCGTTGAGGAGAGACAAATAAAATAAATAGTTGTTAAGATTTGAGGGTAAATGAAATATAATATAATAAAGTGGTCAAAGCTATAATAGCATATTAAAACAATAATGAAAGCAAGATAGAAACATCGGGAAGTTAAAGGATGCCATGGAAATCATAAAATACTAATATTGGCAAATCAAGAACGAGAAAATTATTAAATTACTACATTAAAAAGGTTAAGGAGAAAGCAGGGAAAGGAATGAGGACCCTAATAACGAGAAGAGTAACAAAAAAAGAAGGCTCAGGGCAAGAAGGTGAAGAGAAAACGAATAACACCAAGGTAAGAAGGAAGAAAAACTATTTGAATCAATAACAAAAACCATCAAGACTTAGTGATTGAGAAGATGAATGCCAGGCTTCCAGGAATGGTTAAGGTTGTAGCCATCTTTGTGATTAAAATTCTTAGGATGTTTTTCGATTTCTAAAGCTTTATGAATGATGCAAGAGGAGTAAAACGAGGATAAGGCTAAGACTTTGGCTTTGTCAAAACAAATTAGGTGTTTAGATTTATGGGAGTGCTTAGCAACAACTGATTTGGAGATACGATTATGGGTAGTGTCAACTATATGCTCTTTAAGACGAGTATTAAGGGCTCTACCGATTTGAACTATGTATGATTTACCACAGGAGCAGGGAATTTGGTAAACTCTTGGGCCAAGCATTGGGTTCGATTTATCCTTGGTAGTTTTGAATAATAGTTTGAGGGCTTTACAAGATTCGAACAGGGTTTTGATGTTCATTTTAGACATAAATTTTGAAATATGGTCAATAGTGCCCTAGATGTAGGAAAGAGAGACGAGAGCAAGGGGTGAGGAAGAAAAGGTAGAGATTTTCGATATGGGATTACAGGCTAAGCTGAAGGCTCTTTTTATTTGAGAGATAGAGTAACAATTATAAATAAGGGCCTTAGATAGGTGGGATTTTTCCTTCTCAAGGAATTGCGAGGAGAAAATGCGGATTGATCAGGCCATTAGAATTTTTAACAACATGATTTTTTGAGAAGGATGATGGTGGGACTGAGCATGAAGGTATCTATTTGTACAAGTCTTTTTTCTATAAACTTGGTGGGTAAGGGATCCATTGGGAAGTCGGGAGATAAGGACATCAAAGAATTGAAGAGAGTTATCCGGGTGGGTTTCCATAGTAAATGAGATGTGAGGGAAAATATCATTCAAATGGTTAAAGAAGGAGATAAAAGTGGCATGGCCATGGGGCCAAATAACAAAGGTGTCATCAACAAATGGCCACGAGACTCTAGTTGTTTAAAGCTAGAGTCTCGAAATGTTCCATAAAAATGTTGGTGACTATTGGGGATAAGGAAGATCCCATGGTTGTACCTTCGGTTTGTTCATAGCAAATACCTTTGAAGGTAAATAAAGTAGAGGTGAGACATATATCTATGAGGTTGAGAGTTAGAGATTTGATAAGTTTGTAGATTAAGGTCAGGGATTCCAAAACCAGAATTTCGGTAAATAAAGAGACGACATCAAAGCTGACCGTGATGTCATTGTCATCAAGGTGAACATTTCGAGTTTTGTGGATAAAGTCGGAGGAATGTTTGATAAATGAAGAAGATTTATTGATAAATGATTGAAGTTTATCAACAAGATATCAACCAAGTGCATGAGTAGGGGCACCTATTGCACTCACTATAGGTCTTAAAGGGATGTCTTTTTTATGGATTTTAGGTCGCCCATAGATCCTAGGGGTTTGGGGGTTATGAGAAATAAGACACCTTTGGATGTTGGGGTCCAAGGAAGAAGATTTGATGGCTTTGGTGGCCTTGTTAGTTATAGTATCAATATGTTTTTTAGCAAGAGGTTTACAGGCAGAGGAAGATAGAATATCTACAAGCTTAGATGCATAGTCAGAGGTATTCATAATGACCATCGCATTGCCTTTACCGACTTTTAAGAAAATGATATATGGGTTATCATTAAGGCGACAAATAGAGTTAAATTATTCTTTAGCTGAGTTCTTTTTAGGGGGGTTGTCTCGATGAAGGATCGTACCACATTTGTGCCTGATTTCATCAACTTCATGAGCGGGAAGGTGATGCGTTATTGACTCAATAGAGCAAATAATTTATTCCATTGGGATATGCCTAGAGACAAGGGAAAAAATAAAACCTTTTTGGAGAAGTCAGAGGGAAGGAGGATCAAGGTCAAAAGATGATAAATTGATGATGGTTGAAGGAAAATTAAAGGTGGAAAGATGGGAGGGTTTGTGGGGTTGTGGGAGACTACTAATGGAAATGGAGTTAGGGCTGTCTAAAGAAGACTTAGGGTTGGAAAGACAATGAACATTAGATAATGGAGAACGATCAACATTATGATTCTAATTAAGATTAGAAAGATTAGGGTTAGATTTAATACAAGAAGCTAGAGTCTCACTATCATTAGTTATGGAATTTGAAAACGAATGAGCAATAGATAGAAATGATGAGTTTGAAATTGGTTTCAAATTATCATTAGAAACATGGAGGGGTGCAATTGATTGGAGAGGATAGATAATAAAATTAGGGTTTTCAATGGAAGCGTTAAGGTTCTTGGACGAATCACAATTTACGTGGGGCAGAGTTGCACACCTAGAACATAGATCATGATTCATTCGAGAATCCTAATGCTTCTATTGAAAACCCTAATTTGATTATATATCATCTCCAATCATTTTCAAATTCAGTAACTAATGATAACGCGACTCTAGCTTCTTGTATTAAATATAACCCTAATATTTCTAATATTAATCAAAATCATAGTACTAATCATTCTCCATTATCCAATGATCATAGTCTTTCCAACCCTAAGTTTGATTTAGACAAACTTAACTCTATTTTCATTAGTAATCTATCGTAGCCCCATAAACCCTCCCCACATTCCGCCTTTAATTTTCCCTCATTCGTCATCAATTTATCATCTTTTGACCTTGATCCTCCTTCCCCTCGACTTATCCATAAAGGTTTTAATGTTTCCCTTGTCCCTATGTGTATCCCAATGGAAGAAATTATTTGCTCTATTTAGTCCATAACGCATCAAGCTAAAACATTAAGCTAAACCCCCTAAAAATAACCTAACTAAAGAAAAATTTAATTCTATTAGTTGCCTTAATGGTGACCCATATATTATTGTCTTAAAATTTGATAAAGGCAATGCGATGGTCATTATGAATACCTCTGACTATGACTCTAAGCTTGTAAATATTCTATCTTCATCTGCCTATAAACCTCTCACTAAAAACCTTATTAATACTATAATTAACCAGGTCACCATAGCCATCAAATCCTCTTCCTTGGACCCCAACATCCAAAGGCGTCTTATTCCTCATAACCACCAAACCCATAGGATATATGGGAAACCTAAAATCCATAAAAAAACATCCCTATAAGACCTATAGTGAGCGCAATAGGCGCCCCTACTCATGCCCTTGCTAGATATCTTGTTGATAACTTCAATCCTTTATTGACAATTCCTCTTCCTTATCAAATATTCCTTTGACTTTATCCACAAAACTCAAAATCTTCACCTTGATGATAATGACATCATGGTCAACTTTGACATCGTCTCTTTATTTACCAAAATTCTTGTTTCAGAAGCCCTAACCTTGATCTCCAAACTTGTCAACTCTGAAACTCTCAACCTCATAGAGATATGTCTCACCTCTACTTTCTTTATCTTCAAAGGTATTTTCTATGAACAAATAGAAGGTACATCCATGGGATCTTCCTTATCCTCAGTAGTCGCCAACATCTTTATGGAACATTTCAAGACTCTAGCCTTAAACAAGTTTCACCTCAAACCCAAGTGTTGGTTTTGATTTGTTGATGACACCTTTGTTATTTGGCTTCATGGCCACGATGTTTTAATCTCCTTCTTTATCCATTTGTAAAGTATTTCTCCTCACATACAATTTACTATGGAAATCCATCATGATAACTCTCTTCCCTTCTTGGATCTCCTTATCTCTCGACTTCTCGATGGATCCCTCCACTGCCAAGTTTATTAAAAAAAGACTCATATTATATATATATACCTTCATGCTCAATCCCACCATCATCCTTTTAGAAAACCTGCAATGTTAAAAACTCTAATGACCTGAGCCATCCGCATCTCTACCTCGCAATTCCTTGAGAAAGAAAAATACCACCTAACTAAGGCCCTTATTTCTAATAGTTACTCTATATCTCAAATCAACAAAGTCTTCCTCTTAGCCCACAATCCCAGATTGAAAATCTCTACCTCTTCTTCCCTGCCCCTTACTCTCGTCTCTCTTCCCTACATCCATGGAACTACTAACCATATTTCAAAATTTATGGCTAAAAAGAACATGAAAACCTTGTTCAAACCCTGTAAAACCCTCAAACAATTATTCATAACTGCCAAGGATAAATCAGACTCGATGGTTGGCCCAGGATATTACCAATTCCCCGTTCTTGTGGTAAATCACACATAGGTCAAACTGGTAGAGCCCTTAATACTTGTATTAAAGAGCATATAGCTGAAACTACCCATGATCATATCTCCAAATCAACTATTGTTGAGCACTCCCATAAATCTAAACACCTAATTTGTTTTGACAAAACCAAAATCTTAGCCTCAACCCCATTTTACTCCTCTCGCATCATTCATGATGCTCTAGAAATTGAAAAACATCCTAACAATTTTAATCATGAAGATGGTTACAAACTTAGCCATTCTTGGAAGCCTACCATTCATCTTCTCGATCACTAAGCCTTGATGGTTTTTGTTGTTGATTCAAACATTTTTCTTCCTTCTTACCTTGGTGTTATTTGTTTTCTCTTCACCTTCTCCCACTAAACCTTCCTTTTTCTGTTACTCTTCTTGTTATTGGGGTCCTCGTTCCATTCCATGATTTCTCCTTAACCCTTTTAATGTAATAAGTTAATAATTTTCTCATTCTTGATTTGCCAATAATATTATTTTATGATTTCCATGTTATCCCTTAACTTCCCGATCTTTCTATATTTCTTTCATTATTGTTTTAATATCTTATCCTAGCTTTGACCACTTTATTATATTATATTTCATTTACCCTCAAATCTTAACACCTATTTATTTTATTTCTCTCCCCTCAACGATCATCTTTCAATCCTAAAGGGTCATCTTAATCTTCCTATTTATACCTAACCTCTACACTCTTTTGTAAAAAATCAGCTTTAAGTCCTTGATGATGGGTTGAGTGTCTTCTCAAAATGTTGGACGTTTCAAAATTGCTTACACAATTTTTATCCAGAAAATTCAAGCAAAATGATCAACTATGGAAACCTACATATTGACATGCATTTATTGTTTTAAAGTCAATGAATGATTGATGAATGGTTAAAGAAAGTAAAAACTATCTTGTACTAATTCACACCCCCCCTCTTAGTATAAACATAAGTTCTACATATATATGGATGTGTGTTTCACCTTTGAGGAGGGTTTTGGGGTGAGAGCACTTTGTTTAAGGAATTTTCTACATAATTGGAGGAAAGTCTTTGTATGAGGAGATGACATGTGGTATTGTTGACATGATCAAACCCTCAAATGAATAATAAATGCATGTTTTAAAAGGATCACATGAAACATAAATATGACAAGTGGTAATGTGCACTGAAAGAGGATTGTAGAGCCTTCTAAAAATAAGTATTATTTTATGAATTGGTGTTTGATTAGAAGGATATAAATAGAGGAGAACATTCATTTGTTAAAGGCGTGGGAGTTCCCCTCCAATATTAGTTGAATATCTTATGGGAGTAAGAAGTTAAGGAGAATTTCAATACGAGGTTATTCTTGTTTCTTTTGTTTTTATTGGGTTGATTTCATGGCTAGAAATTACTTGTACAAATCTATTGGTGTAATCTTTGAAGAAGGGAAAGTTTGTTCCAATGACAAGACATTCAGGTTGAGGTGAAACCCTCCCTTTGTTTGGCTGTAATAATTGTACTTACTAAAGGATATTTGCTACTGTAATTTTTATTTAGGGTTGTCCGCTTTATTTTTTAAGGTTTCCCTAGCTAGGGATGGACGTTTAGTGTGGACCATTTAGGTCCTCTTGATTTTATGGTAAAATCAAACTTGAAGATTTGATGCATTGTTGGCTATTCATTTAATAAGAAGGTTGTCCCTCTTTGTCTACTTCATTTATGGTTTCATATGTGATTGTCCTTTAATCATTCATGGTTGCATGTTATTACATAACTAATTTTGTACTTGTTGTGAGGAGCATCTTTAGTAGGTCCCTTCTTCAATTTTATGCATAGTAAATCTATGTGGTTGGTTAAAGCATATTTATATTAGCCTAATTACACTTCCTTCCATACTATTCGAAACCTCATGATTGTTGATCCTAAATCCATTGCACAATTGGATAGACATTGGTCTTAACCATCCATCAACCCTTTAGATTTAAAGAACATCATAAATTATCTTTTCTAGGGTTTCCCATTTGAGTTGGAAAAGAAAAGTAACCTAAAGTGAGAGGAAGAGATGTCGTGGTGACACTGAAAAACCTTCCTAAGTGCCTCTAAGGTTGCACTTCATTCAAGGACTTGAATATCTTTGATTGCGGGTCTAGGAGGTAACATAATCCAAGGAAATCCATAAAGAATGTATCTACTCATTGGAAGGCTCTAGTTCAAGCATTTCTAGTGATAGGCAATTAGTTGGTATGAAAGATGGGGAATGGAGAACAAGTATGGATTGGAGCCAACCCCTGGATTAGATGTACGAAAGAGTATAAACTTCCATAAAGGTTGATTGAGGTTGTACAAGAATAGGGAATACACATGCTCAAATAAATAGTTGACTTGGAGTCTACAAGCATATGATTTAAAGGATAGTTGAAGATACATGGCTTGGGTTTGGAAGGTGAATATAGAGAATTATGGAATGCCTATGTGGATGACATTCTTAGAATCCATGCACGGGTAAGGGAGGAATAAGACTCTATTATTTGGTCAAAGAATAAAACTTTAGGTGTTTATTTAGCATGCTTGGGATATTAGGTAATGTTCCCATCTAAGATAGATTAGCTAGATGGGTGGTGGAAATTATTGTGGAAGCCAATGGATCCAAAGACTCATGTTTTTATGTGGTTAGCTATAAATAACAAGGCATTAACATGAGAGGTAATGAAACGAAAATCTAGGCACGGGCCAAGGATTTATATTCTTTGTAGAGAGAATGAAGAAAAAATAATCATATGCTTATCGCATGTTCCTGTGTTGCTCAAGTCTAGCTAGAAGTTGATAGGTTAACTAGAGTAAAGGATGTGTGGCTTGGAGAATCTTTTGAGGAATGTTTAAAAGGACAGATGAATAATAAAGAATTAAAAGAATGCAAGGATTTTCCATGCTTGACCATTTGGGGGATATGGTTGGCAAGAAACTCATTCCTTTTTTAGGAAAAAATCATTCCATCCTTCTAATTCTCTTCCCATATTAGATCCATTTCCTTGCATGTAGGATTCTTGTCAAACAAAGAAAAGAGAGACATCTAGAATATCTGGTTATAAATAAAGAATAGTTCTAGGGATTTTTCAATGGTACTAGACAAGGCCTACAAGACTTTAGTAGCACAATAAGTATTTTGTATTTGTCACAGAATCATATGATAAAGTTTAAGGGAGGCTCAAGAAAAGAGTCAAACAATTAAGAAAAAATTATGGCTTTTAGGATTCTTCTTAAATGTGAACTTGCCAAGAATGCCAATAAGATACATAATATTTATGGTGATTCTAGTTTAGTAATTGATTAGATGAAAGGTATAAGCTAGCTTCTGAATATATCTCTTATACCTATTAGTAATTAGTTAAAAGAGGTGGAAAGTACCTTCAAGTCTATTTATTTTACTCATGTTTATGGAGAACAAAATGAGGAGGTGGATGCTCTATGAAAGGATGGGAAACAGGTTGCAAAGGGCATAAAAATTAGGGAGGAAAATAAAGATAGAATTATTTCTATCTTTAAAATTAGACTCTAAATTTTTCATCATGGGGAAGTCCTTCTCTCATTCAATGCTTTTAAGATCTTTGTTTATTTAAAATTTATCATTATGGAACTTCTTTAATGATTTTTCCAACTTTGTCTGAATAGTCTCTCATGCACTTATTATGCAAGGACAATAAAAGTTAAGTTTGAAGTTTGTTTTTTGAACTTCTTAAGTTGAAGTTTATTCTTTTATTTTTAGGGGGGATAGTTATATGCTTCCTTTGACGCTATAAGTGC